>JAOWBW010000452.1:877190-1013107 GCA_026119855.1 Campanula takesimana
TTTTGCTTCAACTTTACGTCTTAAAAAATATCTTACAATTTACGTACCTTTAAACCACCATCTCCTACTCCAAATTGTACGTTTTTATTTATTTATGTTAAAACACTATAGTATTAATCAATCCCTTGAAAAATAGACTTCTTGGACATTCACTTTTTTATTGGACCACATAGTTCGCTGAAAAGTATGCATGATGAAGGAAGGACTTCATGCCGGTCAACACTAAACTGACACTGGCTAAGCATTCTTTTTCTAAAACAAAGAGTTCAAAGTTTTGCCTTTGTAACTAGCAGTGGCGAAGCTTGATCCCCTTAATTTTGGAGTTGTGTTTTACCACTATCAAGTTTAATAGTTTAACATTTTTACCCATAAAAGGAACATTTTATTATTTTGACCCCCTTTGTTTTTTTTGTTTTTTTTTTAAATAGCACTATATTGTAATTTTTGACCCCCTTCTACGAAAATCCCGGCTTCGCCACTGATAAATAATGCAATTCAGAAAGCTTCAAGTACCATCAAGTACCAACTCAATACTCAGGTTAGTAATGCATGTATGGAACTCAAGTCAAAACATAATCCTTAATAACCGAACCGCGAAGGATAGAGAAACCAAATTTGCATTAATTTTTAGAAAACAAAGCTAAACAATACAGATATTAATATGAAAAGTTTTTTTTTACCTCAGGAACTTCCATGATGACATTACCACTTGAAGAGCTATTAAGCAAGAACTTTATCCCATGATCAAGCATAGCCGAGTTTCTAAACTTCCGCCTCTGATCAAAGTTTATTGTCAAGCACTTCAAATTACTGAATGGAGAAGGATGATGATCTATTATGTCTGGAACTGTAGAAAGAAACTGGGAACACCAACCGGCCAAAGAAAAATATTAAGCCTATGAGAAGTTGTAAGAATATTACCTCTCCAAAAGAAAAGGAAAAAGGCTCACTTTTGGTTTGTCCAATAATAACGTTTCATTTCAAAAAAATTAATATTGTTAGAGTGCAATTTAAAAGAGTTACAAAGTACAACCAAATCTACAATATCAAAAACTTTGACTACTCAAAGTCAGATTTTTTTCTCTCTCTTTTTTTTCTCGTTTTTTTGGGTTGGGGCGTGGAGGAGGTGTACATGGATAGCCAACCCCCAAGTAATAGATAAAAATGATTTAATTACATCCAAAGAATACAAACAAACACATAACTAAGTCGCTACATGCAATTTTTTCATTTATATGATGTGGTATTCAGAGAGGTTAAATGTACAATTTTGGAGATCAAGGCTAAATGTCTTAAACACAAAACCTTGGGCTGGAATTGAGAAATACTCCCTGTCCCATTTCAAATTAGACAATTATGATCAAAACAGACAACTTAATTGCACGTTGACCAAGAATTTGAAGAAAATTTAATTATCCGAATAAAATTTGAAAAAATGTAATTGAATCGGAATTAAGAATACTCTCAATAAAAACTTTTAGATTTTCATTGATATAATCAATTGTAATGTAAATTTTTAGTCAAAGTGCAATCAAATTGGCTAATTTGTTTAAAATTGTCTAATTTGAAATGGGACGGAGGGAGTATACATTATTGTTTCCTTTAATTATTCAAATGTAAGTACTGTTTATAGAAACTAGTAAAGTTTATAATGTAAGTCAAAGACAACTAGAAAGTCAATGAAGAAGAAAACAAGAGATCCAGATAAGGTATAAACTGCAATTTTTTTATAGTTTCAGACAAGAGTTAATATTTCATGCATCGGAAATACAAAATATGTACCTCAATCGTATCCACATAAACTCTGAGATTTTTACCATTCTTTAGTTCTTGAAGGAGACTAATAAGTTGATGAGCACCCCTTTGCCTGCATTCTACCGATTTTGTATTACTCATACTCATCTCAAGATTCACTGTGTCCAAATAATGGAGGCCGTTTGTAGATATAGATAACGCAAAATAACCTTTATAGTAGAAAGAGGTGAGGTTGGGTGTCAAAAGTGAAATCTTCGAAATATCCCCACTTTTTATGGTAAGGTTCAAAAGTTGAGGGCAAAATATTTGCATCACCCCCACCCCCCGCGCATAACAATGTTCTAAAATAAGATTCTTCAGATTCACACACTTGGAGAATAGATCGAGGCTGTTTGTGTTGTCATAACACAACCATATACTTTTGAGATCTAATGTTGTCAAAGCTGGAAAGTTCCAAGGACATTGTGCACAAGGGATGGCCTTATACATATGACAATCAGTACTCAAGCTAAGGTGTCTAAGAGATTCAGAGCCGAAGAGACAGGTTGGGAAATGATCATCATCCTTCGGCCTATCAAAATCAATCTTTATCTTTTGGACATTGTGAGAGAATGCATAACTTGCAATCTTTTCGACAAACTTCTGGCTAATCCGTCCCCTGAAACACAAATCTACTGTAGAAACATCTATACAATTATTGCGACAGGACAAGACCCGATTCACAAACTTGGAAAATTTGGGCAAAATGCGAAATCGACAACTTGCCAAGTTAAGATGAGGAAGAAAAGTCCATATAAGCTTCCATCTCGAAGACAATACACATGTTTTGAACAGCCAATTTGGTGTCGATAAAAGATAGAATGTGATGAATAATATCATCAGGCAAGCTGCTGAGTCTATCTTCTTCCAACCCAGTACTCATTTCATGTCCATCGTCCACTTTGCGTTTCTTTATCTCTATCTCACTTGTCATTTAGCACTGCACTTGTTTTCTTCTACCCAAAACACAAATTGAGTAATTAATAAATGGAACATATTATGAAGATTTCCCTAAATTTCAAATCAAAATCCCGTGAACACCTTTTAAATAAACAGCAATTCACTCCCATTTTTTTCAGTTTACCATTAATCAAGGGTCATAACTCGTGAGAAATGCACCGAAAATAAGCAATTTTGGCATAATTAGACAAATCAATCGAGCAATTGATTGATGCCCTAGCCGCTGAAGAAAAAAAAAGAAAAAAAGAAAAAAAAAAGAGGGGATGAAAACACATACATGGTCTCTGCCTTGAACGATTAATTGAACCGGCGATGCCGACGGCCGGAGAGAGTTGGAAGCATATACACCAACACTGAGAGAAGACCGGTCAGATTAGACGAAAAAGACTGCCATTTTCCTCTAAATATGGCGCTATTGGCAACAATAGGGTGCATTTGTTAAAAAGATGATAACGAGATGTAAAACTCAAACGGAAAACTTATAGTGAAATACTGTAATCCGCAACGGTTTAAAGTGTTTCACTATGAGTTTTCCATTTGAGTTTTTCTATGTGTATCATTGTCACTCGGGGGCGTTTTTAACTAATGTGAGTAGAGGCAAATACACTTAATTGCCACCCCTTTTCTTGTTCCCGAGTTTTTAAAACGAAAAAAATAAAGGAAATCTAAAATATTTTACTTTTCGAGCTTGCTCCCGAATTTTTTTTTCTGCTCCGGAGTTTTAAAAATGAAAGAAAGGAAAGGAAAAGGGAATAAATCTAATATATTTTCCCCTCTCAAGTTGCTCCAGAGTTTTTTTTTAAAGGGGAAGTGGATGGAAAGGGAAGGAAAATTTATTAGATTTTCCCTCCTATACAATCCTCTCAAAACTGGGAGGAAATCAATATATATATATATATATATATATATATATATATATATATATATATATATATATAATATATATATATATATATATATATTAAAGTTGGTGAGGAGAGCCATGGTATTACCACATGGACAAGTCTTAGAGAAAGGTTGCATTTGATGTTGCCACGTCATTACCACTTTTATAAATAAGAGACTTTTCAAATTCTTTTTCTTAGCTAATAGTATTAGTTACTATATAGGGTAACCATTATAGTTAACTACTATAGAACTAATACTTATAATAGTAATAGTTACTATAATAGGTAGACGTGTCCAAAAACCAACCGGAACCGGCTAACCGGCGGTTGGCCAACCGGTCAAAACCGGCCAACCGTTTCGAATGTCAACCGGTAGGAGGCGGTCCGGTTAAGGTTGGGGTTTTTGAAAACCGGTTAATCGGCGGTTATAACCGTCGGTTAAGTTAACCGGTTGAACCGCCGGTTATAACCGGCTAACGGTCATAATTTCCAGTTAATTCCTAGATTCCAGTTAGTTTCCAGTCAGTTATTTAACGAATTCCAGTTAGTTTCCAGATTCTAGTCAGCTATTTTCAGATTTCCAGTCAGTTTTTTAACGGTTCCAGTTAGTTTGTCAGTTTTCAATCAGTTTATTCCAGTTTCCAGTCAGTTTTTGACATTTTTCAGTTAAATTTCCAGATTTCAGTCCCTTTTTTGACATTTTCAGTTTAAAAAAAGAAGAAGGAAAAAGGCAGACGGTTTAACCGGCTTAACCGGTTTAACCGGTTAACCGCCTAACCTTAACTGTTAGGGCCGGTTAGCCGGGGCGGTTACGGTTAGAGCTCCGGGAGATTTTCAACCGCCGGTTAACCGGCATGGACACGTCTAATAATAGGTAACTATTATAGTTAACTACTATAGTAACTAATACTTATAACAGTAATAGTTACTATAATAGGTAACTATTATAGTTAACTACTACTCCCTCCGTTCCAGGTAAGTTGCAACAATTTGTCATTTTGGGCATTCCACTTAAGTTGCAACAATACCAAATAAGGAAACCCTTTATTACTTTTATAATCCTCCACTCATTCTCTCTCTTCCTCCCAACCACTCATTATTATCCACTCATTCTCTCTCTTCCTCCCAACCACTCATTATTCTTCTTTCTTAATTTTTTGCGCTTCCCCTTCCATGTTGCAACTTACCAGGAACGGAGGGAGTATATAATAACTAATACTTATAATAGTAATAGTTACTATAATATGTAACTATTATAGTTAACTACTATAGTAACTAATAATTATAATAGTAATAGTTACTATAATAGGTAACTATTATAGTTAACTACTACTCCCTCCGTCCCACTAAGAGTGAGACTTATTTCCCTTTTGGGCCGTCCCACTTAAAGTGAGACTACCCAAAATGAAAATGTTTTAATATACTTTTATTCATCATTCCCCACTATTTAAACCCACTCATTCTCTCTCTTCATTTTCCACAACTCATTTTATTCAACCAACACTACTATTTACCCCACTCATTCTCTCTCTTCATTTTCTACTACATATATATCACTTTATCTTAAATATCGTGCCCACTCCTCTAGTCTCACTATCCATGGGACGGAGGGAGTATATAGTAACTAATACTTATAATAGTAATAGTTACTATAATAGGTAACTATTAATAGTTAACTATTATAGTTAACTATTACTCCCTACGTCTCGGAGTAAGAGTCTTACTTTCTATTTTGGTACATCCCAAAGTAAATTTTTTTTTTTCCAAAAATAGCAAAGAATATTTACTATTCATCTCACTAATTCTCTCTCCTACTTTACTTTTATACTCACAAAACCAATCAACTTATTATTCCATCTCACTCATTCTCTCTCCTAACTTACTTTTACACTCACAACACTTACTTACTTTCATCATTTCTTAATCTTTGTGCAAATGAGAGGTATGACTCTTACTCCGGGATAGAGGGAGTAATATTTAACTATTATAACTAACTAATTATATTAATAGTATTAGTTAATTATAATAGTTAAATATAATTGTTAACTATAATAGTTACTATATGAGTTAATTATTATTATTAATAGTATTAGTTAATCATAATTGTTACAATATATATTAACTATTACTATTAATTATATTATTTAATCATAATAGTTACTATATATGTTAACTATTACTATTAATACCATTAATTTTTTTGAAATATTCATACAACAAACTTAAATGTACTTCTAAATTAATTAAAAAAATAATTTATTACAACTATGTACAACTAAAGCTATGAAAATGTTTTGATTAATTTAAAATATACATATATTTTCAAATAAAATTATTATGTTAATTTATCAATTAAAAACATAAAAAAAGAAATACAAAAACATTAACGGAATAGATTCCCGTGCAGAGCACGGGTTACCTACTAGTGAGAGGAATGAAAGGAAAGAAATGTAAAATCAATGTAATTTTCTTTATTTTCCTCCCATTTCATTCTAAACTCGGGAGCATGGAGAGGGAAAATTGAGTTTTTCTCTTCATTTCCTTCCTACCTCGGAAGCATATCGGAAGGATCTCCCCTCCCCTCCCCTCCCTTCCCTTTCTTTTCTCTCCCTTTAAAACTCGGGAGCGGACCCTAAGGGTAGGAGGAAGTGGACCCTTAAGGAGGAAGTGGACGGAAAGGAAAATATTGTAAATTTTCCCCCAGGCAATCCTCTCAAAACCAAGAGGAAATGGAAGAGGTACGTACTTAATTGTGCAGATTTATTCATGTTTAAACTGTTATAGAGTATATTGATCATGAAGTTCAGTTGGATTTAGACTATTAAAGTTGAAAATAGCCAATCTTCTCCATACTCCCTCTGTAAATTTTGAGATTTGGATTAATGTTTTTGAATTACAAAACTAGAACAGTGCCATACTCCCTCTGTAAAAAACGAATGACTAAATTTATTTAAATCAATCCATCCATCCTAAAATAATTGACCAAATTTTATAAATAAATTAACAAATTTTGTTTAAATTCTCTCTTAATCAAGTGTAAGTTTTGATAAAAATTTAAACATTTATTTTGGGACGGATGTTTTAATTGAATGTGATTGAAGAATAAACTTTATATTAGGTGACGAGATTATACATTCCATGTTAGGAGACTTTAGCAGATTCACAAAGTCAAAGGCCAAGCATTTTCCTTGCCAGTTATTTTATGTGACTTCTTGCTACTCTTTTGTAATTCGTTCTTGAACATCAATTTTTCAAATTCTTTCATCTGTGTGCAAGTCTGAGTAACTTGTTGTGAGGGTGGGAGTGGGGGTTGAGCTTTAGAATTGTGCAAGTCTTAACAACAAATGTGAATGGTTTTATAATTGAGGGTACAAATGTAATTTACATTTTTATTTCCTCTCATTTCATTTCAAATCTCTGGAGCAAAGGAAGAGAAAATTGTGTGTTTCTTTTCTTTTCCTTCTTAACTCGGAAGCACCTAAAAAAGAAACTGAATTCCTTTCCCTACCCTTCCCCTCCCTTGCCATCTCCTTCTTTTCTTTTCTCTCCTTTAAAAACTCGGGAGCAGACCCCTATCAAACGAGTCTAACAATAAACTCGGGAGCATACCCCTAATCTTCACCATCCATTCAAAGTTAGTATACATGTGTAAAGAAATATACTAACTTTGAATGGATGGTGAATGAAATTGAGCAAAATATTATTTTCTCTTTGAGCTAGTTGCAATTACAGATTACATTGACAACAATTGATTTTTTTGTTAGACCGAGAAACGGAGAAATAAAGTACTATATCCATCCCAAAACGAATATCAAAAAGAATTTAAACTTATTGTCGATCAAGAGAAAATTTAAAGTTGTACTTCTTTTATCTCTAAATAAATGTCCAAATTTCATTTCAAGTGACATATAAAAATCTATACGCTTCATATACTTTAGTGACAAAAATTCATATATAATCATATAATCCTCTTTTTAAATTTTTAGTTTTGCAAGTACAGACTAGTGAATTTTTTTTTTATGAAAAAACAATTAGTAAAAAAATTATTATTATTATATAAAAAATCATTTTGAGACAAATAATTTTAAAAAATGAACATTCATTTAAATAGAGATAGAGGGAGTAATTTCTTTCACATGCAAAAAATTGTTGGTAATCAACCATGACATACTAACACACACACATTCAGACTAAGAATGAAACTTAAAAACTTCATGCCACAACCATTCATTTTGGAGGTACTTAAAAGAGGGACATTAGATAATTACATAGGTAATTGAAAATGCATAAGGGTAATTAAACTCCCTATTACAGGCCAATATTCTCTCTCTTTGCAAACAATTTTAGGTTAGATGATAATAAAGTTCTACATTAGAAAGTCTGAACTACTTAGGAAAGACCTCCAGTTCAGCTTTGGTCCTGCATACAAGTCAAATTTGTGATGTTAAAGACAGTAAAAGAGAGACAAAAATAAGCATAAAAGACATAAAGCCACAATAAAATAGTCTTTCCGTCCCCATAATAAACGTAACACTTTCCATTTTGGTTCATCTCAAAAATTAAGTGTCCCGTTTCCATTTTGGTTTTGGACTACGATACATCAATTTTAAGTTTTGCAGCATGACACTCGACTACGACGGAAAAGGTAACAGTTGCAACCCCCACTTACGATGGGGGAGTATATGCTAATTACTATTGTATTGGAGAGGGGTCATCCACACATTTTTTTTCTTCCTCTGCATTTTACCCCAAAAGGTTCTTGTTGAAAGATACAGTGTGTACCAAATTGTGTCATTTTTTAATTCACTATTGCTAAGTGAAAATTCAGGGTTTGGGCACTTTAAATTTGCTATTAGCAATAGCAAATTCAATATCTGGAGTTTCCTGACTTAACAAGAGGTCTCGGTTTCGAGCTTTGTGAATGCAGCTACGTTAAAGTATTCTCAGAAGAGTGTTACTGCCCTTGTTTCATAACCGACTCAATTATGGTACTACCAGGCGCCCTTATGAATATGTGCTTGGTTTGTTTCCTTTAGAATGTGCTTGGTTTGTTTCTTTTAGAATGTGCTAGAAAAACAATATTCAACCATTAGGATGATACAATTCCAAATTTTAGAATTCATAGGTCAAAACAACCTTTGAAAACTTCTCATGATACAAGGGGGCGAGTTAAAACAGCAAATATTTACTCGTATTTAGAAAAGGGACCTCTTGGGTTTCAAATACATCAACGGCCGTGGACCTGCTTCTGTTTTAGGAAAAATAGAATGCCTCAATGATGATATGCCTACGTAAGGGACCTGCTTGAAAGAGGTTTAGAATATAGGCTAGCCCTTTTCTGCTTGAAAAAGAGAGCCCGAAGGATATTGCCACTATTTCTAATGGTGAATCAATAACAATTCTTTTAGAATTGCATAACGATAACTAGATTTTCATAACTTTATGGTCAAAGTTTAATTGAGTTGACCAAAAAAACTCAAAGCGAGACTATCTTTTCGGGACGGAGGGAGCACATGATTTCACTTAAACGTATGTATAAAAAATTCAGCATGATCTCCTAGAATACCCATTATTACTTTTCCAATCCCAATAATTAATGGGGATCCTAGAGCTGAGCTACCATTGAGTACTTTTTCTTGGCTTACTATTCATCTTTTTCTTTTTTAATTTGTTTTTATATTCACTTTAGGGTCCAACTATCCAAGATGTTAAAACCTAAAGAAAGAAAGAAATAGATGCCCCCAATAAAAGAATGACTAGATGCAAAAAGATGAAGAAAGAATCAGAGATTCGAGAACATCACAACACACGGTTGCCTGTACGGAAAGTAAAACCCCACATTTGACAGGACCGGCCCTGGCTAGACCTAGTATATTCTCCTAGAAATCAAGAAAACTATTTCAATTTGTAATTGTAATTCCTTTAAAGTATAGAGTATGTAGTGTTAATGTAAATAGATTGACAATTAAAACAGTTAAATGAAAACGCTATTTATATCAGGAGGGTGTATTAAAAATTTATTGGCTATAGACTAGAGTTCGTTAGTTGTTACAACCTCAAAATAAAATAAAAATAGTATTGCCTAAATCCTTTCAATATTGAAAGAAGAGTTTAATTGTAATTTAATGCATGAGGTCAAGGTGAGTCTTCCAACCGCACACTGGTTTCCTTTTCCACGTCAGAGCTCAAAATGTAAACTTCATGCCGATTTTTTTTTTTCTTTTTTTATGGAACTTGTTAAAAACAAAGTTAAATAACATGTACCAGCACGTGTTATTTAACTGAGTCTTTAACGATCAGTTAAAAATTCTGAATATGCAAAAAGATTGCATTTCGATCCCTGATATGGGATAAAAATTAGGGTTCAATTTAAAGAAAAGACCCCTCCCCTCCTCATTACTGATTTCAGACCCCAAATTGCATTACCCGGAAAAAATAATATTGCATTTCCTAAATGAACGGTGGGATATTTTGGAAGTTACGATGGGGTTTCTAGTAAATAGATGATCTGGTAATTGCCCACCACATGTAACTAGACATGCCAAAAAAGAACTAGCAACCGACAGGTAGAACCGAAACTGGAACCGACCATATCCTGGAACCGAACAGATCCAAGAACTATTCCAAACCGGTTCGAATACGAGTCTCCTATCTCCAGAACCGTGGAACCGCTTGTTACGGAACTGAGAACCGGGACCGAGAATCAGAATCAGGAACCAGAATTATGGAACCGAAGGGTTCCAATGGTCACTAGATTCAAATCTAGTCGTTGGCCCTGTTGGTCCCAAAGACACAACAAGGGTATGAGAAAGGAGGCTAGAGGGGGGGGGGTGAATAGCCTACTTAAAATTTCAACCCTTTTTCAAAATTCAACCAAGTGCTTACAATCTTGAGTTTTGCGGTCAAGTAATAAACCGTGCGGTCAAGGTGTAATATGCACAACGGATGTTTTCGATAGAAATAAGGTAAGGTTGTTTTGATAAAAATCTCTAAGTATAGAAGTTCACTCACGGTCAAGAAGTTCCGGTCGAGTGAGATGCGGTCAGAGTAGTTTGCGGTCAGAGATTTGCGGTCAGATGGTTGAGAGATTGAAAGTTGTTGTCTTGGAAGTTTTGGCAAAAGATAAGTTAGTCAGATTTTAGCTAGGGTAATGTGGAGAACAAACAAACACAATTCACAACAGTTCTTAAATCTGAAAGATCAAACACTAAACGACAAACAAGATTAATATGAACAATGAAGAACAAGATGAACAATACCTGAAAGTAAATTTGCAGAAAGTAAAATGACATAAGTATTTGGAAAGGTTCGATCTGTTAAAAGATCTACGTCCTTTCCCAAGATAGTCAGTCTTGGATTTTGAATGGAGGTATATATTGATTCTTGAGTGTACAGATTACAGAGATGAAGCTTTGAATCAACACCTACTTTCTATGAAGAATAAATCCTAGACGTAGACCAGTGTATCCCTTTTGATTCAATCTATGTGATTAATCAATTGGGGTGAGTGTGTGTAAGAATCATAAGCTCTTTAAAATCTAAGTGATTGTAGAGCCTAATGAATCTTAAGTGTTACAAGGCTTGAGATGACTTGTTTGTTGCTAGAGATCTTTGAAGATTTGAAGGTGAGTTCTTTGAAGATTCAAAGGGTTTTGGAAATCTTGAGTGTGATCTTCAATCACCAAGTATTTCAACAGCAATTTCTCTCTTTTTAATCTCAGCTGTTTTCAATGAAGAACTTAAGGGCTATTTATAGCCTTGAATTAGAAAATAACTGTTGGGAAATACTTGGGCTCCAAGTTGAAGGACAATGAGCTGTTGAATTCTGATTGGAGCTCATTCTGAGTTTGTCCCTTTTTGCAGATAAGAGGTGGTCCCACTTAGATGAATTCAAATTTGAATTACTTGGGATCCAAGTTCTGCAACGTTTTAAACTAACCATAGTTTGACCATGGTTAAGTTTGAACAAACTTGGGTTTCTTGGACAACTTCTTCATTTGCGGTCAAGGCCTCACGGTCGAGTGGCTTGCGGTCGAGGGGTCAAATGTGACCTGTCAAGATATGCCACAAAGCTCACGCTCACTGACTTCCGGTCAAGTGATTCACGGTCAAGTGGTTTTCCACGGTCAGGTGGTCTACCACGGTCAAGTGAATTCACGGTCAAGGTCTTGACCACTGAAATTCCAGACTTAGAAAATTTTCAGCCTATCAATCTAAAGCCTATACTATCAAAGTGGACTATTCTAAAAATGAAGTTTAACACTTCTTACAATATATCCTAAAGTCCACAAAATATAAAATTAGGTTATGGGATCAATCAAATCTAGGTAATAGGAGTGGTTTATAATAAGCATACCCAACAATCTCCCCCTATTTGATTGAGACCATTACCTACTATAACAAAGGCTAATTCATTGTACTTGGTGAAAACATGTTTTCAAGAAATATTGTTTTATTAAATATCATGCCCCAAGTTAATGCACACTCTAAGCCAGTGTCATAGATTTCTATCAGCCTAAAGGGATAAAAAAAATACTAATCCTAGCAAGATAGAAATATAAGGTTTGAATGCATTTTTAGAGAAAATAACAATAAGTATGCAAATGCATCAAACAAACATTCAAAAGGCACTCCACAAAAATATAACCATTAAAGTGAGGGGAGTGCAGACAAAAGAGAGATTAAAGTTTTACAGACCCAAATAAAACAAATCTAAAAGTAAATTGTTTTTGGAGCAACATCAACAAAGTTTCAAATGACCACACACGGTCATGTTTAAATGGTGCGGTCAACCAAAGTATGGATCTCCTTCAAAGTAGCCGAATTTCTTTGATAGGCCAACTCCAGGAATGATGATGGGGTTGTTGAGGTCATTGATCTCCAGGAAGTCAAGGCTGTTCATGGTAGGAAATTCGAAACTATCTTCCCCTTCTTCATCTTCTCTAGCAATCCTGTTTCCATGCCCGGTCGCTTGATTTTGAGAGGAGGAGCCTTGAGATCCAACAATGTTGTCCATGGTCAATTGAAGAGTTGAAATTTTGCTTATCACTTCCTGCACATTGGTGTTAGAAATTTCATAAACTCTATCAATTTTAGAAGTTTGACTTTCTAGCCTTTGAGTGTGGACTTGCATGGCTTGCCTCATAGCTTCTATCTTTGGTACAAACTTATCAGCGACCGATAGCAATCCTACAGAAATACAGTCGTTGATTTCTGCTTTGAGGGTTACTTTATCCATTTTCTCAAACAAAAAATTCTTATCATGGGTCATTGCCTTGGTCAGCTCCAACCCAGCTCCTTCAATAATCTTGACCACGGAACGGTCAATAGCGAACGATTGTGACTTGAGCTCTTCCTTGAGGTCAGCATGGGTAAGAGGAGCGGTTGAGGAGGATGCGGTCGAGGCAATGGTGGGGTTTACGGTAGCTAGGCTTTCAAGAATAGCCTTTGTAATATTCTGACTCTCCCCCTTAATGGTCTCAACAACTGAAGCCTTGAGCAGATCAACCTCATTCTGTAACTTAACTTGGTTTGCAGCAAGCTTTGCAACCTCACGCTGAGTATCAAGATTGATTTGTGTTAAAGTCTCAACTGCGGTCAGTAGATGAGCCAAAGGATCGATCGAGCTATCAGATGCGGTCGTGGCTTGAGTAGTTCTAGGAGGAGAGAGAGCAGGAGATTTAACTAACACATTATCATCATGATCACTGGGTACACGGTCGACATCTTGACCGTGACCCTGAAACTCAGCTTTATCAACAGTTTGGTCATCAACCTTTTCATCAATGAAATCAGGACTATTAACATCAACAGTTTTCTCAGCATTTTTACCAACACTAGCTTCAATTTCTACACCAGCTTTAACATCTTGATTACCAGATTCACTACTTGATTCTACCAATTCCACATCATCTGGTTCATCAACTAGTTCAAGAGTATGCTTGGCCCTTTGACGTTGCGGTTGAGTAGGAGCTATTTCAACATCATCATCACGGTCACTCTACATAGGTGAACCGGATGGAGTGAATACTGGAGATGCGGTCGAAGGAGGTGGTCTTGCAACCTTGGATTTCTTTGCGGTTTGAATGGGACTTAGAGAAAGATCCCTTTTCTTGGATTTATCCCCCTGAGACGAAGCGGGGAGTGCAGAAGACTTTGTCTTGAAGGATTTGGATGGAACGGTCGGAGAGGACATGGTAGGCTTGGAGACCGTTGATTTGGAGATGGGAGCGGTAGACTTGGTTTTTAATGGTGCGGCAGGAGGAATTCTGGAAGAGGGCTTAATGGTTGAAGGTTCTTTGATAACAACTCCAGTTACTGGTTTGGTTTGAGAAGGAGCGGTCGAGGCACTAGCAATTTCTTTGCCTTTGATTCTTCTTGACATTTGTTCATCCTCAGCTTCTTCATCATCATCATCATCATGGACAGATGAGGACTTTCTCGGTGCGTCAAGTCCTAAGGCTATTCTGGCAGCCTTGGTGTAGGTAGGAGGGATGTATCTTTCTCTTTTGTGCTCAGGTTCACGGTTTCTGTATTCCTGATATTGATCATCACCAAACCGGTTGCGGTAGGTAGATCTCATGGTCTTGATATCAAAGACCTTGGATAGAGAGATGGGAACTTTGACATCTTTATCTCTGTTGATATCCCTTCGGAGTTCAGGAATGAATTTGAACAATAGAGAGAGGAACCTTGAGTTTTTCTTGTATTTGGTGGCCGCCTTTTCAGATAACAGCTTCTTGTAATCAGAAATGTGATCTAACAAGAGATCATATAGAATCTTGGGCCAGTTCATCTTCCTGCCCAGATAGATTGCAGTAGACAGCTTCCATTGAGTGGTATTGAAATTGCCATGGTTACCACTATTGCAGAGCAGACCGTGGCCAACCAAGTGACCAATGTAATACATCACCTCAGGAAAGGTTTTGCGGTAGGGCTTGCACACGTCAGTAGATCCAATCAATATCATAGCCAATCCATCATACTCATCATCAGATAGAGAGATAGGAGCCTCATTGTCAATGTCGAGTCCAAGGGTGGAGGCAATATCAGTGTAGTCAATCTCTATCTTGTGACCGTATACTTCTGTAGCAATCCAGTTAAGAGAGTTGTTCTGCTCACATCTTCCTTTGATTTCCTTCGTAGTAGAATAAAATTCTCCAACTGCGGCAAGGTAGTGATCAGGTTGATTCATTGTGAAGTAGTGAATGTCTGATTTCTTCATTCTTTTGGTCAAGTGCCTCCCAATAGCATCTTTCTGGAGGTCTTCATAATCAATAACGCACCCAGGAATAAATGATTGTTCCTCCTAAAAAATTTAGAAGTTAGTAACACTGGTGCGGTCAACCTGTATGCGGTCGAAAGACCGAGAGGATGCGGTCGACTTGCACACGGTAGACAGAAACGGCGGTAGACGAGAACACTTGGAAATATTTCAATGAGATATCTAAAATACACACAAACACCATATGACTATGTGTAACAGATTTTAAGGATCAAAAAGTGATGCACTCAAGAACACGAAGAACACCATAAGAACACCAAGAATACTGTTCATGGCGAAAACCCAGAAAACGATTCAGAGCATGAAAATCCATAAAAATTATACCAAAATGAGCACAGAAACAGATTAAACACGAAAATATCATCAATTTCAACATCAAAAACGTATTAAACTCAGAATATGAAAGGGCATAGTTAACCAAAAAGCTTCAAAAACATTTACGGCATAAATAGATATATCAAGCCAAATTCGAATCTAAACATGTTAGAGAACTCGAAATCATCAAAGTAACAATTAATAAGCATAATCAGAACCAAAATAACCCAGGAATATAAAGGATTTAGACAAAAATCTCAAATGGGTTTAACCCTCCAAAACTAAAATATAGAACTCAAAAATGTAAAGTTTTGGGTCAAGAAATCATACCATTGTGTCTTCAGAGATTTGTTCTTGTGATTTCTTAGAAGATTTTGTAGGTTGAGTTGATTTGGGGGCCATTTATAGAGAAAAATGAATGGCGAATGATTTGAGATGAAGTGGGTTTGTAGAGAGAGAACTAGAGAGAGACATAGAGTAGAGAGAGAGGGTTTCTGAAAAGGAGGTTGTGGAGAGAGGTGGAGTTGAGGAGGTAGTGGAACGGTTTGTTCAGAAGAGATGTGGGAGGTTAACTCTGCAAATTCAGGGATTTGACCAATGATGTCCTTTCGCTATAAATGCATGGATAGTGACGGCGGACATAAATAAGGGAATAAAATTAATTGCAAATGATTTGAATTAAATGAAAACGAGGGAAAAGAGGAAATTACGGAATTACCCCTTTGGATGACTAAGACGATCCTAAAAATTAAACACTTACCTGGTCACCTAGCTTTTTGCGGTCAGGTGCTTGACCGTGAATGCTTGCGGTTAAGTATGTTACCTTAACCAAGGAATGCTTCTTTAAAGCAATGAGCCAATGTCATCATTTTCCCATGCGGTAGGCTTCTTTAAAGCCTTGAACAAATTTCACTTGTTTCATGCGGTTGACATTATATTGTGGCCAACATAGATGTGGTCAGTACACTTGATGGGTCATGATGATTCGACCGTGGTTACTTGACCGGTAGGATGGTTGACCGCTGAGACCTGCTTGGTTTTGGACTTAGATAAAACACAAGACATTATCACAATCAAGATATATGGACAAGTAATTAAAACTCTAGCATGCCCATTTCTCCTCTAAGATACCTAAATCTCTTCGAATCAAGAGCCTTGGTGAGAATATCTGCAATTTGATTGTCAGTACTCACATACTCTAGATGGATATTACCTTTTTTCCACATGATCTTTGAGAAAGTGGTACTTGATATCAATGTGTTTGGTTTTTGAA
Source organism: Campanula takesimana (assembly GCA_026119855.1). Classification (NCBI taxonomy): domain Eukaryota; kingdom Viridiplantae; phylum Streptophyta; class Magnoliopsida; order Asterales; family Campanulaceae; genus Campanula; species Campanula takesimana. Next base: position 893,704 of record JAOWBW010000452.1, read on the forward strand.
TGCATGACAGGGTTTTTGGAGACAGCAATGGTAGATGTATTGTCACAATAGATTGGACAATTTTCTTCGTTGATTCCGTAGTCAACCAATTGTTGCTTCATCCAGAGCACTTGGCAGCAGCAGCTTCCAGCAGCTATATATTCAGCTTCTGTGGTAGATACATAGACTGAGGCTTGTTTCTTGCTTGCCCATGAAACGAGTCGATTTCCAAGGAAATGACAAGTTCCACTTGTGCTTTTCCTGTCTATTGTACATGCTGCATAATCTGCATCTGAGTAACCTATAAGATCAAAATTTGAATCTTTGGAGTACCAAAGTCCAAGGTTAATAGTCCCAGATAGATATCGAATAATACGTTTAACAGCAATAAGATGTGCTTCTCTAGGATCCGCTTGATAACGAGCACAAACACAAAAACTAAACATGATATCTGACCTACTAGCAGTTAAGTAAAGAAGAGAGCCAATCATACCTCGGTATAAGGTTTGATCAACCTTCTTACCTTTCAGGTCTTTATCTAACTTGTTACCAGCAGCCATAGGAGTGTCATATGCCTTTGCATTTTCAAGTCCAAATTTCTTGATATGGTCCTTTGTGTACTTTGCTTGATTGAGGAAGATGCCTTCAGTACATTGTTTAATTTGAAGCCCAAGAAAGAATGTTAATTCTCCCATCATGCTCATTTCAAATTTGCTTTTCATTAGCTTCTCAAATCGCTTACACAACAATTCATTAGTAGAACCAAAAATAATATCATCTACATATATTTGAACTAATAAAGTATGATCATGATATTTAGCAATGAATAGAGTTGTGTCGATCTTACCACGCTTGGATCCCTTTTCAAGGAGAAACTTAGATAGAGTATCATACCAAGCACGTGGAGCTTGTTTGAGTCCATATAAAGCTTTACGGAGTTTGTAGACATGATTTGGAAATTTGGGGTCTTCAAATCCGGGTGGTTGAGCAACAAAGACTGATTCTTGAAGTTCACCGTTGAGGAATGCACTCTTTACGTCCATTTGATATTATTGAATCTTTTGAAAGAGGCATAAGCTAAAAATATCCTTATAGCTTCAAGTCTTGCAACGGGGGCAAAAGTTTCATCGTAATCAATGCCTTCTTCTTGTCTGTATCCTTGTGCAACCAACCTAGCTTTGTTCCTTGTGATGCTTCCATTCTCATACATCTTGTTTCGGAACACCCACTTTGTACCAATCACTCCTTGTTCTTGAGGCCTTGGAACCAAGGTCCAAACTTTGCATCTTTCAAATTCTTTGAGCTCTTCTTGCATAGCAACAACCCAACTTGAGTCTTGGAGTGCTTCATCAACTTTCTTGGGTTCAACTTGAGATATAAATGCGGTAAGTGCATCATAGTTCGATCTTCTTGTTCGAACACCAGAATGCAAATCACCAATGATATTCTGAATTGGGTGATCTCTAACCTCACGAACTTCTTGAGGTATGTCTGGTTGAGTTGATGGTGGTTGTAAATCTTCTAGTGGTACGTCATATGTGCCTTCCCAATCATAAGTAATTTGAGGGATAGGTTCTTCCACATTGATGGGTGTTTCAACTTCAACTCCATTTGAGGTAGCAGCAGATGTGGTAGCTTCTAGTGCTTCATGAGAGGTAGATGGAGGTGCAGTTGAGGTAGATGGATTTCTTTGAGTTGATTGATTTTGTGGTTGATTTGTACCTGTCTCATTAAGCTCAACAAAATCATCAGCAACATTTGGAGCCACATGTGACTCAAGGAGAGAATGTTCATCAAAAGTAACATGGACAGATTCTACTATCTTAAGAGTGGTTTTATTAAATACACGAAAATCTTTTGAGTATTTAGCATACCCAATAAATATACCTTCATCGGCGTTAGGAGCAAATTTACCTCGATGTTCTTTACCGTTGTAGAGTATGTAGCATTTGCATCCAAATATCTTGAAGTATGCTATGTTGGGGGTCTTTCCTCTCCAAAGTTCATAAGGTGTTTTGTTGTAGGACTTGTTGATGAGGGATCTATTTTGAGTGAAGCATGCTGTGTTGACGGCTTTAGCCCAAAAGTATTGTGGTAGCTTTGCTTCAGCAATCATAGTCTTTCCAGCCTCTATCAATGTTCTGTTCTTTCTTTCCATAACACCATTTTGTTGAGGAACTCTAGCAGCAGAGAAGTTATGGTCAATGCCATGGTCATCACAGTACTGAGCTACACCGTTGTTCTTGAATTCTGTACCGTTGTCGGATCGAACACTAACGATGTCATCTTCCTTTTGTGTTTGGAGCTGTCTAAAGAGTGCGGTCAAAATGTCATAGCAATCATCCTTTGAGATCATCATTTCAACCCACGTATATCTTGAATAATCGTCTACCACAACTAAGGTATATCTATTTCCACCAATACTTGCGGTAGTAACAGGTCCAAACAAATCCATATGTAGCAGCTGCAAACATCTTGAAGTTGAAGGTGTCGTCTTGCTGGAGAAAGACGCTTTTGGTTGTTTGCCTAGTTGACATGCTGTGCACTTTTCATCATGATGATCAGCTACTTTGGGTAGACCACGTACTAGATTTTCTCTACCAATCTTGGAGAGATACTTGAAGTTTAAGTGACTTAGTCTCTTGTGCCACAACCAACTATTTTCGCTAACATTCTTTGCTACAAAATAGAGATTAGAAGAAATGCAAGATGAAGTAAAATCAATAATATAAACGTTTTTCTTACGAATCCCTTTAAGCAAGGTGACGCCGGATGTGCCATCTTTGATGAGACAGAAATTTGAAGTGAAGTGGCATTGCAATCCTTTGTCACAGAACTGAGATATTGAGAGTAAATTGTGTTGTAGACCAATAACTAGAGAGACTTCTTGGATGGTGATTTTTCCTTTTCGGATGACTCCATATCCTAAAGTCTTTCCTTTGTTATTATCTTCGAAGGTTACTGGTGGCCCTTTTTCTTCACGGACATCTTCTAATAAATTGATATCTCCGGTCATGTGCCTTGAGCAGCCACTATCGAGATACCATAAACTTGATTTATCCTTGAAGTGTCCAGCCATTAAGCAGAGGACCTATAAAATAAACATTTAAGAACAAGGTCCCCTTTTTATTCTTTTGGGTCCAAAGGGTTAGAAACTTTTAACAACCCACACTTGCCTCACAGAAGGGGGTTTAACCCTTCTGGGATTTGGTGTGAATCTTAAAAGACATTCAGCAGCCTTGTGACCATAATCATCACACACGGAACAATGGTGGAAGCCACCCAACTGAGGGTTAACAAACTTCGTTGAAGTCTTGAGCGAAACATTAATTACTGGTATGGATGAGGTCTCCTTAACGAAATTCATCCTCTTGAATTTTGCTGCCTTGCTGCCACTTGCGGTCGATGGCCTCCATGCGGTCGCCATCTTCCTTGGTGCGGTCGATTGACCTTGCGGCAAGTTCACGCGATAGGGAGCACCATCTACCTTGCTAGAGGAAGCCTCTGCGGTGGGTTCATCCATGGCAATACCTTTCAACTTTGCCTTGCCAGTTTGTTTCTTAGGGTAGACATAGTTGAACTCTAGTTTCTTCTTTGGTTCTTGTCCTACACCCTTTGAAAAATGATGTTTAGCCTTCGACCCCTCCAAAGTTTGCTGGGTAAATTTCTCATCTCTTTCACAACAGGATGCACATTTAAAGTTGTCACTAGTTTGGAATCCCAATCCTTCCTTATCACCACTAGACTTTTGGGATTCTAAGATTTGTTCCATAGTGACACGAGAATTGGTCCACTCATTAGTGATCCTTTTCAGGTCGTTTATCTCAGCAACCAATTCTTCGTTTTTAACTTTAAATATAGCATTTGTTCTTCTAAGAAACGGTTTCGATCAGTAAGAGGAGTCATACTCTTGATCTGCTCCTTAAGGAGGGTGAGTTCAGATTTTAGTAGAGATTTCTCCGTCTTAAGCTGGGAAATTTCATCAGTTGAAAGTGCTAAAGCTTCCTTTATACAAGAGAATTTACTAATTACCTGTTCAGCTTTTGCAAACATCTTTTCTTGTTCATCGGGGGAAATGTCAAACTTGACTTGAGGAGTGGTAAACAGAACTTCCTTCACTTTGGGGTTTAGTAGAGCATTCTTTGCTGCACTCACATCACATCTTGAAAATAGAAGATCACCATTCCTTTGAACTGGGGTTAGGAATCCCTTTTCAGCAAGTTCTTCAGCCGTATAGCTTATCCGTTTAGGTTTTGCATTTGGTGAGCGACGATTTTCATTATCATCCTCATCATCGGAATGAACGACCAAATAGATGTGACCTTCTTCAGAATCCTCATTGCTTTCATCAGAATCTGACTCTATCCAGGTGGCTAACTCTTTTGTGGTAGAGTCCTCTTCAGCAACCATCCCCTTTTGCTTTGAGTATCTTGGATTGAATTTGCTTTTCTTTTTCATGTACTCATACTTGGGAATTGAGCATTCTGAAGCGAAATGACCGGGTTTCCTGCAGTTAAAACAAACGAGACCCTCTTTCTTCTTTGAGAAGTTGGAGTACTCTTTCTTACTTGTTGAGCTGCTCCTTGAGAACCTTGCTGGAGCTTTGCTGGATGATCCGGGCCTTGCTGATTTTTTGAACTTTTGAAATCTTTTCACGAACATAGCAAATTCGTCATCGTCCATATCTAATAGATCAGATGTGGAGATTTTTGGATCTTCTTCCTCGATCACTTCTTCCTTTTGAGCGACCAACGATAAGCTCTTTGTTTTTCCTTCCATTTCAGCAATGTTGTTAAGCTTGATATCAAAGACCTTGAGGTTGGCATAGAGGCTTCTGAGAGACATATCATCTAGTAGCTTGGTATCTTCAAGAGTGTTTCCTTTGTGAAGATATTGCGAACCAAGAGCAGCGAGAAAATTAACATTGATCTCCTTCTCGGTAAGCTTCTTTCCGAGTGCTGTATAGGTACTCACGATCTCACAATAACGATCATAAGTGGCTCTAAGTGATTCACCTGGGATCTTAGCAAAGTTGTTGAATCTTCTTTGAATTGCAAACTTTTTGCTTTCCTTGCAAGCTTGATCTCATTCGATGTAATCTTCAATTGCATCCCAAAGTTCTTTTGCAGTAGAACATTCCATGATCTGTCGACGCTGTGACGTACTCAAGGTACTTAAAAGTATGCTTTTTTGCTTTCACATCCATTCCAACCAGTCTTTTCTCTTCATCGGTCCATTCAGCTTTTGGTTTCTTGATTGATGGTATGTCTGCATTGGTTTCTGGATTTGGATTAGATTTCATCGGGAAGTATGGTCCAATGGTAAGACAATCACCAAGTTGCTCGTCCATGGAGTAGAACTGAGTTAGAATGCTGTGCTTCCAAACGTCAAAGTTATCTTCGTCGAACGCTGGAACGTGAGTGAAGTTAACCGTTGCCATAGTTTTATGACTTGCCATTTTGAATCGGCACCCAAGCTGTTAAGCTTGAAAAACAGAAGTTTTATAAAGGTGTTTTCTCTGATACCACTTGTTGGTCCCAAAGACACAACAAGGGTATGAGAAAGGAGGCTAGAGGGGGGGGGGTGAATAGTCTACTTAAAATTTCAACCCTTTTTCAAAATTCAACCAAGTGCTTACAATCTTGAGTTTTGCGGTCAAGTAATAAACCGTGCGGTCAAGGTGTAATATGCACAGTGGAAGTTTTCGATAGAAATAAGGTAAGGTTGTTTTGATAAAAATCTCTAAGTATAGAACTTCACTCACGGTCAAGAAGTTCCGGTCGAGTGAGATGCGGTCAGAGTAGTTTGCGGTCAGAGATTTGCGGTCAGATGGTTGAGAGATTGAAAGTTGTTGTCTTGGAAGTTTTGGCAAAAGATAAGTTAGTCAGATTTTAGCTAAGGCAATGTGGAGAACAAACAAACACAATTCACAACAGTTCTTAAATCTGAAAGATCAAACACTAAACGACAAACAAGATTAATATGAACAATGAAGAACAAGATGAACAATACTTGAAAGTAAATTTGCAGAAAGTAAAATGACACAAGTATTTGGAAAGGTTCGATCTGTTATAAGATCTACGTCCTTTTCCAAGATGGTCAGTCTTGGATTTTGAATGGAGGTATATATTGATTCTTGAGTGTACAGATTACAGAGATGAAACTTTGAATCAACACCTACTTTCTATGAAGAATAAATCCTAGACTTAGACCAGTGTATCCCTTTTGATTCAATCTATGTGATTAATCAATTGGGGTGAGTGTGTGTAAGAATCAGAAGCTCTTTAAAATCTAAGTGATTGTAGAGCCTAATGAATCTTAAGTGTTACAAGGCTTGAGATGGCTTGTTTGTTGCTGGAGATCTTTGAAGATTTTAAGGTGAGTTCTTTGAAGATTCAAAGGGTTCTGGAAATCTTGAGTGTGATCTTCAATCACCAAGTATTTCAACAGCAATTTCTCTCTTTTTAATCTCAGCTGTTTTCAATGAAGAACTTAAGGGCTATTTATAGCCTTGAATGAGAAAATAACTGTTGGGAAATACTTGGGCTCCAAGTTGAAGGACAATGAGTTGTTGAATTCTGATTGGAGCTCATTCTGAGTTTGTCCCTTTTTGCAGATAAGAGGTGGTCCCACTTAGATGAATTCAAATTTGAATTACTTGGGATCCATGTTCTGCAACGTTTTAAACTAACCGTAGTTTGACCATGGTTAAGTTTGAACAAACTTGGGTTTCTTGGACAACTTATTCATTTGCGGTCAAGGCCTCATGGTCGAGTGGCTTGCGGTCGAGGGGTCAAATGTGCCTTGTCAAGATATGCCACAAAGCTCACGGTCACTGACTTCCGGTCAAGTGATTCACGGTCAAGTGGTCTTCCACGGTCAGGTGGTCTACCACGGTCAAGTGAATTCACGGTCAAGGTCTTGACCACTGAAATTCCAGACTTAGAAAATTTTCAGCCTATCAATCTAAAGCCTATACTATCAAAGTGGACTATTCTAAAAATGAAGTTTAACACTTCTTACAATATATCCTAAAGTCCACAAAAGATAAAATTAGGTTATGAGATCAATCAAATCTAGGTAATATGAGTGGTTTATAATAAGCATACCCAACAGGCCCCCTTCCCGTTAATAGCTATTGGTCCTAGAGAGAATATAGGCATTACTAACGGCAGAAATTGACTTGTTGTTTAGTTTTGACCAATTTTGACCTCCATTTTGGAGGATTTTCATGCAAAAAAAATGGGAAAATATAGAAATATGCCTCTGTACTTAGGTTAAGGATATAGATATGCCCTTATACAAGTTAATTGCCATATGCCCTCGTACTTAAGAAAAATTGGTGGATATTTGGACACCGTTAACATTTCATCCAAAATATAACGGAAATGCTGATTCATCGGCTTATTTGAATTTTTGATAATCACACGTGCAAAAATTTATAAAAGAATTGCTGATGTGGAAATTTTGGGGCATAAAATAGAGTATGTTAAAATGAAGGGGTTAGAATGAAATATTGAAAACCCTAATACTCTTATCACTCGTCCCCCTCCCTCTCAATTTCCAGCCCACCTGCCATTTCTTCACCCTTCCCGTCAAGTCGTTCTTCTTCCCCGTACGCCACCATCGTCACTCCTCATGCCCTTTTCTTATCCCTATTTTCCACCACCCGATTTGTCTTTTAAGAACCATCTCTATTTCTGTTTCTGCCCCAATTTTGCCGGTCGAACACTCCTAATCCCGGCGAAGTCCATAAATTCTGATCAAGCTCTTTATAATCCGGCGAACTCCATCCCTTCGGCCACAGTTCAAATTCAAGAACCATCTCTGTTTCTGTTGCAGCAACCTTGATATTATTCACATATCTGTTTCCAGTTTACATAAATTGGGAATTTCTTTTTTTCGTTTTTTTTAACGATCTTGGCTTTGATTTGAGATTTGGAATTTGAAATTTGAGATTTTTCAGATTTGTGTTGGCTTGTAAAATTTCGTAATCTGTCAAATTTGGTGGTGGTGTTGAATTCGGAATTTAAAAATGAAGCATCATTGATTTTTCAGATTTTCAAATTTGGTTATGGTGTTGATTAGTGGTGATGGTGATGTTTATTTTAGGGGTGATGGTGGGTGAACAGTGGGTAACGGTGGTGTTGGTGTTGGAGATGATGAGGATGAGGATGATTAAGAATATTTGGGATTTTTTTTTATCAAACTTGCTGACTAAAGTGACTAAGAAAATGTAATTTCGTCAATTATTTAACAAATATGTTAACTATTTAACGAACATTGATTTTATGTATCAAAACAACGTAGTTTCCATAGTTAACAAAATCCCATTGGGCAATTTTTTTCCATATAGTCAATTTTACTTGCCAACTAGGATGCCTTGTAAGCAATTCTGTTAAAATTTGGACGGAAAGATGACGGAGTCCAAATATCCACTCATTTTTCTTAAGTACGAGGGCAAATATGGCAATTAACTTGTATAAGGGCATATCTGCATCCTTAACTTAAGTACATAGGTATATTTCTATATATTCCCCCAAAAATATACTAATCAGATTTATACATTTTTTTTCTCACCTATAAATATGATTTCCCTCGTTCCACTAGTTTTCCAAACAAACTCTCTAACTCTATCTCACAAAATTACTCATATTCTTGAATTCTCTTGCTCATATCATTCATATATTCAGATTTTCATCTATTCTCCAACTTCCATTTTCCATATTTTCCATCTGTCCCTTATTTTCAATCCATCCCCATTTTTTTTAATATGTCTTTCTTTAAAAGAAGAAAGAGTACAAAACCATCTTCGTCTCGCCCACCACCACCACCACCAATGCATGAAGAAAATGTTGAAGATGTTTACTATATCCCTATTTTGATGGGGGTATTGGTGGTGAAAATCTATCTATCTATCTATCTATCTATCTATCTATCTATCTATCTATCTATCTATCTATCTATCTATCTATCTATCTATCTATCTATCTATCTATCTATCTATCTATCTATCTATCTATCTATCTATCTATCTATCTATCTATCTATCTATCTATCTATCTATCTATCTATCTATCTATCTATCTATCTATCTATCTATCTATATATATATATATATATATTAAAGTTGGTGAGGAGAGCTATGGCTTTGACACATAGACAAACATAGATTAAAGCTTCATTTGTGTGAAGCCACATCATCACCATCCTAAATGTTTGTGACTTTTGATATTCTCATTATTAGCTAATACTATTAGCTCATAATAATAGTTATGATATGAGTTAACTATTACTATTAATAGTAATAGTTAACTATAATAGTTACTATACAAGTTAACTATTACTATTAATAGTAATAGTTAACTATAATGGTTACTATACAAGTTAACTATAATAGTTACTATATCTATTACTATTAATAGTAATAGTTAACTATAATGGTTACTATACAAGTTAACTATAATAGTTACTATACAAATTAACTATAATAGTTACTATACAAGTTAACTATTACTATTAATAGTAATAGTTAACTATAATAGTTACTATACAAGTTAACTATTACTATTAATAGTATTAGTTAACTATAATAGTTACTATAGTAGTTAACTATTACTATTAATAGTATTACTTAACTATAATAGTTACTATAGTAGTTAACTATTACTATTAATAGTATTAGTCAACTATAATAGTTACTATAATATATAACTATTACTAAGAGCCTAATGAATCTTAAGTGTTGAGGCTTGAGATGATCTTGAGTGTTGCTAGAGATTTGTTGAACACTTGAAGGTTGTGGCATTAAGATTCGAAGGATTCTGAAAATCTTGAGTATGATCTTCAGTCACCAAGAATTTCAACAACAATTTCTCTCTTGGAATCTCAATGTTAGGTTCAGTGAAGAACACAAGGCCTATTTATAGCCTTGAGAGAGAATGTAACCGTTTGAAAGTCTTAGGGTCCAAGTTGAAGGACAATGAGATGCTGATGTCTGATTAGAGCTCATTCTGAGTTTGTCCTTTATTGTAGAGTAGTGGTCCAAGTGTACTATCATATCCGTTGGATGACAGTTGGAGTTCAAACTTTAAAATTTGAACAATGCAATGTTCTAAACTTAACTAAGGGTTTTGGACACTAATGTGACCATGGTTAAGTTTGAACTAAACTTGGTTTCTTGTTTTTCATCTTCTTATCACGGTCGAATCCTTGCGGTCAGATGACTTGCGGTCAAGTGATTGACCTGGAATTTTCCAGACTTGGAAATTTTTAAGACCCTATCTACACAAGCCTAAGTAACTAAAAAAGGACTTGTCTAAAATGAAGTTTAACACTTCTTACAATATAACCTAAAGTCCATAAAAAATAAAATATGGTATGGGATCAATCAAATTTAAGGTAATATTAGTGGTTTATAAAAAGCATACCCAACAATCTCCCCTTATTTGATTGAGACCATTACCTATTATAACAAATAGGGATGGCAATTTGACCGAATCCGATCCGTACCGAAGGCGATCCGATCCGAAAAAACAGGGTTTGGTTTGCAATTTTTAAAATCCGAGAGCGGATCGGATTCGGGTCACGCCGGTGATCTGATCCGAACCTGACCCGATCCGAACCCCATCCGAGCCGACCCGAACCCTTAATAAAAGGTGAATTTTAAATATTTTTAATATTATCTTAATTTTATTTTTTCTAATTTGTGTTTGTAAGTGAGATTTGGATGCTTTTAGATTATTTTCCATACAACATTCAACATTGTGCTTAAAAATATATTTTAATTAATTAATTTTGAGCTAAAAAATAGGCTTTTAATAAGATTCGGATCGGGTCGGATCGGGTCGGTCACGGTTTCTTGAATTCTCGGATCGGATCGGGTTCGGATCGATATATTTGAGGTTCGGATCGGGTTCGGATCGGCCATGATCCGATCCGAACCCGACCCGTTGCCATCCCTAATAACAAAGGCTAATTCATTGTACTTGGTAATAACATGTTTCTAGAAAGTAATTTTATTAAATTCATGCCCCAAGTCAATGCACACTTTAAGCCTATGTCATAGATTTCTAACTTAGAAAAATAAAATTCTAATCCTAGAAGATAGAAATTCAAGTTTGAAATGTATTTTGAGATAATAGCAATAAGAATGTAAATGCATCAAACATAAGCAAGATTCATACTCCAAACATAGATTAGAATCATAGAGAGAATAGGAGTACCAACCATAGCATAATACACATTGTAGCAAAATACTTAACCAAATTACAAACCATAAAATTGTTTTGAAACATGAACACCAAATTGTTTTAAGACCACACACGGTCAAATCATAATCAAAAGAGGTACGGTTGAAGTTCACGGTAGATTTCATAATTTCCTAGAGAACCCAACTCCAGGAATGATTATGGGATTGTCAAAGCTATTGATTTTCTGCAAGTCCTTGCTGTTGAACGTTGGAAATTCAAAGCTATCTTCTCCTTCATCACCTTCACCTTCACCTTCACTAGCAAGCCTGTTTCCATGACCGGTCGCTTGTTTTTGATTTGAGCCTTGAGTACATGCAATATTATCAACGGTAGTTTGGAGAGTGGTTGCTTTATTTATCACCAATTGTAGAGATGAATTGGTGAGATCATAAAGTCTCTCAAGCTTTGCGGTTTGGCCTTCAATCTATTGAGTGTGGACCGTCATGGCTTGCTTCATTGCTTCGATTTTTGGCACAAACTTCTCAGCGACCGGTAGTAAGCTTTGATTTACACAGACATTCATTTCTGTCTTCATAGAGGTTTTAATTTTCCCAAGTTTTTCAATGAAGGCTTCTTTGTATCATTGCTCTGGATAGATCTTTACCTGCTTCTTGCACATTTTTTTTACCACCACACGGTCAATGGCTTCAGTTTGAGCCTTAAGCTCTTATTGGAGATCTGCAACGGAGATGGAACTGGTGGAGGTAGATGAAGCGGTCAATGCTAGAGAGGGATTTACGGTTGTCAGGCCTTCTAGAATTGCCTTTGTTATTGCACTACTCTCCCTCTTAATGGTCTCAACCATTAGAGAGTTTAGAGAATTGAATTGGTCTGTGAGGGAGGCATTGGAAGCCTTGATATGATCAACTTTTTCTTGAAGCTTTACCTGGTTAGCGGAAAGTTTGGATACCTCAGATTGGGTATTAAGATTGATCTGAGTTAAGAATTCAACTGCGGTCAACAAGTGAGACAGGGACTCGACCGGAATCTTTGGTGCGGTAGTCTTTGTTGATGGTGAAGAAGTATGTCTAAGGGGTGAGTGAGATGGGGAATTGGTCATGTCCACATCAGTTTCAATGCGGTCACTGAGTATATATACGGTCATCAGCATTACCTTGACCATAACCCTCACGTCCTAACACTTCAACATCTTCTTCAAAGTTCTTCTTAGATTCATAGGTTGCGGTCATTTCTACTTCAGTGTTCTCTTATAGGGGTGTCAGTGGTTCTGTCCAGACCACGGTTTGGGACCGAACCAAACCATACAGTCTGGTTTGATTTTCAAGCACGAGTGGTTCAGTTCGGTCTCATATCCCACGCTGGGAAAACCCTACTAGACTCACGTTATAATTCTTCGTTCTCAACTCCACTGCGCAAACCCTCGGCATCTCCTCCATGTTGGAAAAATATGTTGTGTGTGAAGGAAATTGTGTGTATTTCCTAGCAAGAATCGTTTGTTGTTGGACAAAGATTATTGTGGGTTCAAGATTCACTCCGTGTGAACATTGAAATAGTATATCTATATATCCAATTTAAAATTGGATGAGAAAGATATGATAGCTCAAAGTTGGTGGGTTAAAATTGTAACTTTAGAATTTAACCCTACCATTTATGTGCCATGATAGTGTGAATACGTGTGTTTGAATTTGAGAATATTCATAGCAACATTAAAATTATAAGAGTCGCCACGCCATTTTAGTTATAGCCAAAACATTGAGAAAAAGCATGTTTAATGGGTTCGGGGGTCAAATTACAACAAGAGAAGAATATTGGACGTTATCACTCCTATTGCCCGAATTGATGGGTCTTTCTATCATGATGAATGTGTTAGTAGTGTGTTAGTGTTTGAGACCGGATCCGAAGATTGCCTACGTTCCTCTCAATGTGAGAAGCTCAGGTCAACATAGTTCGAGAAGAATTTAGAATAGGCAGAAGAATCGGGATCATGCATAATGAGGGGGGAATTACCTAAAGATTAGGGTTTAGAAGTAGTTTCTAGATCATCCTTGGGTCGATGAACCCTAGATCATCATCGGCTATGAAATAACATGCAAACATGAAGATCGCAACCCTAAATATAGCATAAATAAGGTTTTAATCTATGAACACGATGAACATATGAAGAACATATATGAACATATGAATGAACATGCGAAGCATATGAAGAAACTATGAATAAACATGCAAGAACATGAATATTAAAGATCTACATTAGAAATAATGCAAGAACGTGAAGAAATAAGTTAGAAAACTTACCTATGTTGGCAAGAAATAAACCTTGATCTTCTTGGAGGTTTGAATGCTAATTAGAGAGCAAAATTGTGTTTAAGAACTCTCAAATTCGGATCCCTAAACCAATGGAATGGAATTGGTTTATATAGTAAACTGATGGGAAGATCTGATGGTCAGGATCATCCAGCGCAAGGTTGGCCGCCTGGCCATGGTTGAAGCCGGTGACAAGAGTGGCCGCGTGGCCAAGATCAACGCGTAGCAATGTTGGCCGCGTGGCCAAGGTTGCAGGCTGACTTGATTCTTAAGCTAGGGTTTCTGCATGGTTTTAAGGAAACCATTTGTTACCTATTTTGATAGATTTTGTCATAAATGAGATATTTTGGGAATCTGGGACAAGCCTTTGCAAGGTTTCTAATTCCTACGAAGTCCTTGTATTTTTGGGAAAGTCCTAATAAACTCATTTTCAGGTCGGGTACTAACAGTAGCCCCTCGGCGACGCTTCTTGCAAGGCAATGTGGGGTCGACGATAAGAGAAGGATCCGTCTGAAACATGAGTTTCAAAACAGATGAAAGGTAAGGGAACGGCTGAACCTTGACAGGCGACCTACGTATCCGCAGGGGAATCAAGCCAAACGTAATTCAAATCTGATGGGGAAATTTAGAATGATTGTCCTCTGATGGGAAACAATGTCTTTTGTTGGGGAAAATGCACCTGCTGGGGATGATAGATGACCGCGTTGGTCGCATTGGTCGGGTGGCTGAACCTTTTTAGGTTTCCTACGTATCCTCCGAGGAATCAAGCCGGTCGTAGTTCAGAGCGATTAGGGAAAAGCGAGCCATCGGACTTCTGCTAGGGATAATAAACCTACGGGCACTATCCTGTATGAAGAACGAACATTCGTTAGGAAATGAAGTCATTTGGGAAAAATAAAGACTACGTTGTCTAAATAATCCCAAGATGGAATGGTAAACGCAATCAGGATCGCCAGGGCTCCTGCCGATTATGCTAACAAAACGCCGAGGCTTCTGCCAACCACGAGCGATCAAGGATACGTATGTCATAGAGGCGCCGAAGTCTCTACAATCATACGAATCCTAATAATAGGTACTGGATCTCTCGCAAACAGAAACGCTGAGGCTTCTGCCAATCACGATTGATCAAGGATACGTATGTCATAGAGGCGCCGAAGTCTCTACAATCATACGAATCCTAATAATAGGTACTGGATCTCTCGCAAACAGAAACGCCGAGGCTTCTGCCAATCACGATTGATCAAGGATACGTATGTCATAGAGGCGCCGAAGTCTCTACAATCATATGAACCCTAATAATAGATGCTGGATCTCTCGCAAACAGAAACGCCGAGGCTTCTGCCAATCGCGATCGATCTAGGATGCGTATGTCATAGAGGCGCCGAAGTCTCTACAACCATACGAATCCTAAGCAAATATTAGGAAATGCTAAAATAATAGATGCTGGATCTCTCGCAAACAGAAGCGCCAAGGCTTCTGCCAATCATGATCGATCTAGGATGCGTATGTCGTAGAGGCGCCAAAGTCTCTACAACCATACGAATCCTAAGCAAATATTAGGAAATGCTAAAATAATAGATGATGGATCTCTCGCAAACAGAAACGCCGAGGCTTCTGTCCATCACGATCGATCTAGGATGCGTATGTCATAGAGGCGCCAAAGTCTCTACAACCATACGAATCCTAAGCAAATATTAGGAAATGCTAAAATAGATGCTGGATCTCCCGCAAACAGAAACGCCGAGGCTTCTGCCAATCGCGATCGATCTAGGATGCGTATGTCATAGAGGCGCCGAAGTCTCTACAACCATACGAATCCTAAGCAAATATTTGGTGAAGAATGGAAATTTTAAGGGGCTTTCCGTTCCCAAAGGTATCGAATATCAGTCAAAACAGCGCTAAGGGCACCTAAAATGAATCAAAGGGGAATGTACTAGGGGTAAAACTGAAATTTTGCATGTGGAGGCAAAGATGATGGATTGTTATGAAGTCGCAAACGGGATGAACTCTCGGGGAGTCACAAAGGTGATAGACTTTCGGGGAGTCCCAAGGGTGACGGACTCTCGGGGAGTCACAAAGGTGATAGACTCTCGGGGAGTCACAAGGGACTCTTTGGTGAGTCACAAAGGCAAATGACCTTTAGGGAGACGCAAAGGAGATGGACTCTTGGGGAGTTGCTAATATGGGAAACATGATCTGGGTTCCGCTTATCCTAATTTAGGAGGGGATGAGGCTACGAGCCATTGAGACCAAGGTGTTAGGTAAGGGACATTTTTCTTGGTTGCCTAGAGGTAGGACCTAAGGATCTTTTAAGGAAAGGGAATAAGGAAGATTGTGGTCTCCTAATCTTGAGATAGGGATGCCAAAGATGTCACGGCTTCTTGGGCTTTAGATTATGTCTTGGAGATACTGTGGGTTTCCTAGGCTTACAGGCTAGGGATAGGAGTTTATTTAAGCATGAGGAGAGTATTCTATCCTAGGCTTAGTGCTAGGGCTTGGAAAGGTTGAGGTTTGGGAACTTCCTAGATGTTAGGGTTTCGAACAAGGGTTTGGAAACTGGTGTTTAAGGACCATGACTCTCCTAGGTTTGGGACTAGGGTTTAGGAATTTCCTAGGTCTAGGAGGCTAGGGCTTGGAGTTGTGGTAGGCTCAGAGGTTGCAAAGGCGTTGGCTTTTAGACATAAGGCTGGGAGTTGGAAAGGTTGTGACTTCCTAGGCTTGAGACCATGGACCGTTGGGAAGAGGGATTGCTTTTGTGGAAGGTCCACTAAGCTTGATGTTAGGGTTCACCATTTTCGGGATTGGTGACTATGGCTTGGAAATGTTCGTGGTAACCTAGGCTTTGGGCTAGGTTTTAAGGCTAAGGACTGTAAACTTCCTATATTTTGAGACTAAGGTGAAGGAATTTCCTAGGTCTAGGACTAGGGTTTGAAGGGAATGTTGAATCCTAGGCTTGATGATAGAGTTTAAAGAGGATAATTTCTACCTAGGCTTGAGGCCAGGGTTTTAGAAAGAGTGCGACTACCTAGGCTCGAGGCTAGGGTTTAGAGCGAATGCGACTACCTAGGCTCGAGGCTAGGGTTTAGAAAGAGTGCAACTACCTAAGCTTGAGGCTAGGATTTGGAGCGAATGCGACTACCTAGGCTCGAGGCTAGGGTTTAGAGCGAATGCGGCTTCCTAGGCTTGAGGCTAGGGTTGATTGAGTTTTGGACAGGGCATTATATCCTAGGTTTTGGACTAGGGTTCAATAAAACGGAGAATTGAGATTGTAAATTTCCTAGGTTTCGAGACTAGGGTTTCGGGAATTTGGAAATGATGTTGCATACAGGGCTTTGGAAATTCCCTAGAATTTGGGCTAGGGTTAAAGGGAATGTTGTGGTTTCCTAGGCTTAAGGCTAGGGTTTAGAGAGGATATGTGACTACCTAGGATCAAGGCTAGGGTTTAGGAAGGGTGTAGCTACCTAGGATCAAGGCTAGGGTTTAAGAAGGATGTAACTTCCTAGGCTTTAGGCTAGGGTTTGAAAGGATGTAATTACCTAGGCTTGAGGCTAGGGTTCAGAGAGAATGATATGACTACCTAGGCTCGAGGCTAGGGTTTAGAGAATGTGTTTACCTAGGTTTAAGGCTAGGGTTTGGAGACCGAAAGCATTTGAAGGTTTGTCTTGGTTTAGACCGAGAAAGTTTGAGGTCTAAGAGTGTTGCGGTTTGGGGCAAATGAGCTTGATACCTCGTGGCTGGATAGGCTCGATAGATTAGACCTAGGCTAGAGTGCTAGGGTTTAGCTAGGGTAAGACTCAGACATGTGTTTAGGAGACCGGGGCCTAATGGAATGGTAGGCGTGAGATCTAGGAGATCGAAGGCTAGGCAGGGTAGCGTTGGGACATAAGGCTTTCAAGCGGGTAAGTCCTTTGTCCTAGAGAAACCGCGTTATAGGTTAGGATCAAGCAGGCTTGAGGTCGGCCAAGGAGCAACGGATTGGGACCAGTTAAGGGTGTAAGGTGGACATGGCGGGTTTGGGTCTAAAGGTGTGCTAGGTGCGAACCATGTGCGGGAGATGGTCTGGATATGTGACCACGTTGGCGCTTTAGGTAAAGGGATTGAGTGTCCAAGACTTTGCTCGAGTACAATAGGTGCCTAAGTTGGATTGAGTATGCTTAGGACCGAAGTTTGTCTTAGAGGTCATTGCGCGTGACCAAACTCGTTCAGCGATTGTGAAGGTAGGCT
Organism: Campanula takesimana; assembly: GCA_026119855.1. Taxonomy (NCBI): domain Eukaryota; kingdom Viridiplantae; phylum Streptophyta; class Magnoliopsida; order Asterales; family Campanulaceae; genus Campanula; species Campanula takesimana. The sequence continues at coordinate 911,424 of JAOWBW010000452.1, forward strand.
AGGGATGGGACCCAAAGGTGTTAAGCGCACGAGTTTTGACCGGACGGGTTTTGATATCTTTATGGCATGTCACGGTATGCGGAAGATCCTATGCGTTCGAGAATGTTTGAGGTTTGGACTCGTGGGGAAGAAAGGTTTGAGATCCATGGAGTTCAAGGGTGGACCTCGTAGGTGGCGAGGTTTGGACTCGGCTCGGATTAAGTAGGTTAGAGACCTAAGGGGTTGAAGGTCAGACTAGGAAGTCTTTTGAAGCTAAGGAGTGACACTAGGTTGGTACTTGGTAGGTTTAAGAGTGGTAGGGCCATGGCTTGGATATGACGGGAGTCGGGAGATGTAGATGCGTCGCTTTTAATTGGACCAAGTAGGCTTGGGAATTAAAGAGTTCCAAGGGTGGAGATGTAAGGTGAGAGACCTAGAGGGTAGAAAGTCTTGTGACCTAAAGGTTTAGGGGTTGAGGCCTAAGGTATGGACCAGACATATATGGACTTCAAGGATAAGTTTGGTAGACTCGAATGGTCTTGGGATCTAAGGGATCGCTCAACAGGTTAGACTGAGTAGACCTAAAAGGTTGGAACGAGGAGGATAAGAGAGCTATTGCTTAGACAAGGTAAGGATGAGTATGTATTGGTAGGTTTGAGATCTAGGAGATCGGGTAGGTTCGGGACCGGTAGGTTCGGGACCTAATGGGTAACCCTAAGGATTTGGCTTTGGTTAACTGGTTTAAGGTCTGAAGTTTTGGGTAGAACCGGTTTAAGGCCGAAGGGGTCATGCTACGAACTTGCGGAAGGTCGAGCTAAGAGGTTATGATGTAACGTAGGTAAGACTCACCGGGTAGGTTTGGGACCTAGGTAAGACTGATCGGGTAGGCTCGGGACCTAGAGAGTTTATGGTGTAACTTAGGCAAGACTGACCGGGTAGGCTTGGGACCTAAGGTTTTGAACCAGGTAGGTTGGGACCTAAGGGTATCCTATTGTGTAGGAAATAGGGTGAAAGACCGAGTCAACTCAAGAATCACGGAGATGGGTTTCAGATGGATCGAGGATGTTTTTACAATTTTGTGGAGACCGAGCGTGCGGGTTTATAAACAAAGTGTCGGGGAGGAGAAAACTTTATGAAAGTGTTATGATCTTATACAGATGCCTTATAATTAATTATGATTCTAATCAATCCAAATAGGTCGCCGCGTGCCGAGTTTGACGATGAGGGGTGCCCTTCTTCTAAGTGTATCCTTGTTGACGCCTCGGTATTCTCTGGGAAACCACATAGTCGACCCATTCCGTTGGGGATTATCTAATTTGGTGAGCGGGTACCCTCCCTCCTTTGAGAAACTCTACATCAAGCTTGATGATGAGGGATGCCCTTCTTCTAAGTATGTGCTTGATGAAGCCCCGGCATTCTTTGAGAAACCTTATGGTCGGTCCTTTACTGTTAGGGAAGCCCCAGTTGCGTAGAGTGGGGTATCCTCCCTCCTTTGAGAAATCCTACGTCGAGCTTGATGATGAGGAGTCCTCTTTTTCTAAGTATGTGCTTGATGAAGCCCCGGCATTCTTTGAGAAACCTTATGGTCGGTCCTTTACTGTTAGGGAAGCCCCAGTTGCGTAGTGCGGGGTATCCTCCCTCCTTTGAGAAATCCTACGTCGAGCTTGATGATGAGGAGTCCTCTTCTTCTTGATGAAGCCCCGGCATTCTTTGAGAAACCTTATGGTCGGTCCTTTATTGTTAGGGCAGCCCCAGTTGCGTAGAGCGGGGTATCCTACCTCTTTTAAGACGCACCATTTTTTCTGCCTAGACCACCCTTGCGGGTTTTCAATCTAGCGGGCATCTCTTTTGCGTCTTTTTTTTTTTTTTTTTTTTTTTTTTGAAATCATTCAGTCGACTCAAAAAAGGAAAAAAGAATTGTTTGAAAACATGCGGGGGCATTTTGGGGAGAGTAAGAGAGAGAGAGAGAGATAGTACTCACATTTTGACTCTTTGAGCAACTGAGGGTATATATATACAAAAGGGAGGAAGCCCCTGCTTTGACAGAAAGTAAGTGTTTAGCTATTTCCTAGATTGTAGGACGGAAGACTTGTCGAGACATTTGAAAATTGTTTTATTCAAGATTGTCATTTGATTGCTCGAGAATGGACCTCGTTGATTAGTTAATGAGTTATGGTTCATTGGTAAACAAGTAGCCTCAAATTAATAAATGTTTTGATCAATTGTGAGTGAAGAAGTCAGGAGTAGAAATATGGGGGAAGAGAGAAGAGAAGGAAAATTGGCTACGAGGTGGGTTGTGTATATTTTGGACCGGACCCTAAGGTTGCCTACGTTCTCCTCAATGTGAGAAGCTCAGGTCCGCGTAGTTCGGGGGAGGCCCGGATGATGATGAAGTTGGGGTTTGAGTATGAGGTTCATTTGTCGCGATAGGTTACTCCGTTGTAGCTTGTTGCTTTGGATTGCTTCATTGCAGCTCATTGCGGTGGATTGCTCCATTGTAGTTGTCATGGCTGCTGCTACCGCGTTAATCTTCTTTGTAGGGAAAGAAAGAAAAATAGAACATTTGAAGTGAAAATAAAATGGGACTTTTACTTTTCTATGGTGATAGCCCCTTCTATTTTTCTTTATTTTTTTATTTTATCTCTTTGTGCACACCCTTTTTTTTTTGCCTAGGCCGCCATTTCGGGTTTTCAACCTAGCGGGCTTCTTTTTGTGCAATCTCTAACTTTTGCCTAGGTCGCCCTTTTGGGTTTCAACCTAGCGAGCCATATTTTTTTATTTTTTTTTATATTTGTACATGAAACATTGGGCAAGACAAGCCCCTAGTTTGCTTTCGCCTCTCTCGATTGCGAGGTAGCTTCCTTATAGTTCAAGTGGCCTTTTGCTGGCGGCGGGCATCCTAGCCCCTTGATTTTCACCGGTAGAGCTCCATTGGATTATCACGTGCACCAATTAATGGCATGAATGACTTCGTGCACTTGTCTTACATTTGCGATGGAATACGGACAGCCCCAGTGTAACGGCATGTAGTACTCATGAAGGCAACAAACCAACCCTTTAAATTGTGGCAGCATGGATGTCTATTTGATGATGAGCAACCGCAATCCATTTCTTTGTCACGACCTTATAAAAAGGGGTCTAATGGTGGGATGAGAGGCGTATGAGGATAGTGTATGGGAGAAGGTGTATAGAGAGAGTGTACGTGAAGAAGGTACACGGGGTGAGTGTATAGTGGGTATTATATGGATAGGTATATGGAGGGTGTACACAGGGGGAAGTATATATAGAGAGTGTATGGGGGTAGAATGTAGAGAGAAGAGAAAGTAATTCGTTCATCCCAATTGATCGAAGCATTTGTTATTTTGAGATTAATCGTTTACTTAGTTATGTGAATGGTTTGTGGGTCCATTTACCTTTTAATGAGTCGTCATTAATGAGTAAGATTAAGATTAATTCATCATATAAAGATATAGCAATCAAGCGAAAATGGTGAATAAGACAATTTTCATGGAATTGATTTATGCAAGATTATGTCTCAAGTCTAGAGAGAAAAGAAATAAAGACTCTTTTATTGGAACTAAAAGATTTAAACTGACTAGTCCGGGGTGAACTTTTACTAAAGAAACAAAAATCGTCCAAGGTGGACTTTTGACTAAGGACACTCTAGAACCTACGAAGACTGAATGATCCTTTTTTTTTTTATTTTTTTTTTTTAAAGGAGGTAGCCCCAATTTTCTCATTCTGATATCCAACCACATTCCTTAGGCGCGTGGCGGCATTGGCTTGAGTTGTCAGGACGTGGCCTCTTTGCATTGCTTCCTTTGTTGACACTGTGGGAGTCCTCCTCAATTACGGCTATATCGTCTTTGGTGCGTTGAGGTGATCTAAAGTGAATTGATGAGAGATTTCTGCTAGCATGATCGGAGATCTCTTGTCGTTGATCCCAAATTCCACCTTGGATTATCGTGGCTAGTCCTTTGAGCTTCTCGGAGATGCTTTGTCTCTCCTTTGAATGAAGAGTCTCTTGTTCCTCAAGTGCTTTGGCCAACTCCGTCCTATGGCGCTTCTCTTGGGCTTCTAACGCCAAGTGCAATTCTTTGGCATGACATCTATTTCTCATGTCAATGATCATCTTCAAATCTTCTATGTGCCTCTTCTCTTGGGCATTAAGTCGTTCGACCACGCAGGCGAGGGCCATCTCGAAGTACTTTGACGACATGCAGGCGACCTATGGCAGCGACAATATTGTCACATTAATCATTTTCAATGAGGTTAGGCTCATAATTAATGACAAGGCATCGTTATAAAATCACATTTGGAAAAGAGTCGGTCTCCACATTTTTGAAATGCATTTTGGTAAAAAATTGAAAGTTTGACCGGGCCGAAGTTGCCTACGTTCCCCTTATCATGAGGGAGAGGTCCCACACAATAAGAGGCTCAGGTCGCCGTAGTTCGAATCAAGTTAGACTTTTAAAAAGAGGTGAGAGATGACCACAGGGGTCAAAAAAAGGGAGATGACTCGGTCTGTAGTCAAGCATGGGTGAGGAAGACCTATAGGAATCGGGTAAGGTTTGACTTAAGGTTTGACCTAAATTTGACCTAAGGTTTGACCTAATGTTTGAGACAAGAAATGGTTCAAGCTAGGATGCGACGATAATGGTGGGTTGACCTAGATGGGTAAAGGATAGGTCGACCTAAATGAGAAGGGTTGGATTGACCTATATGGTGAATGAATCAAGATAGAGGGATGTAACGGGTTGCCTATGGGATGATCTAAGCGGGATAGACATGGTTTGACCTAAGCGAGTCTAAGGTTGACCTATTCGGGTTGGTGGACCAAGGAATGTTGGAGATTGACCTAGATGGATCCAAGATAGGTAAGTCGACCCAAGCGGGTGCGGGTTGACCTAGATGGGTCAAAGGTAAAGGGGTAGTTTTAACCTAAGACGGACGAGTTGACCTAGATGGGTCGAGGATGGTACGTGGACCTAAACGGGTTGACCTAGGTTGGTATGGACAACAGTGGGTCAAATAATGACCTAGGTGGGTCAGGATGACGGTTAGACCTAAGCGGGTTAAGGTCAAAGGTAATTGGGTTCACCTATGGGACCAAAGATTGACCTAAGAGGTCAATAGCGGATAAGGTTGACCTAGGAGTCCAAGTTTGACCTAAGAGGTCAAAGGTGATTGGGTTGACCTAGGAGGTCAAAGGTTGACCTAAGAGGTCAATGGGTGATAATGTTGACCGAGGGGGTCAACGTTGACCTAAGAGGTCAAGGGTTGACCTAAGAGATCGGGGGTGATAAGGTTGACCTAGGAGGTCAAGGGTTGACCTAAGGGGTCGGAGGCGGATAAAGTTGACCTAGGAGGTCAAAAGTTGGTAAGGGTTGACCTAGGGGGTCAAAGGTTGACCTATGGGGTCAAAGGTAGATAAAGTTGACCTAGGCGGTCAAAGGTTGATAAGGTTGACCTAGGGGGTCAAAGGTTGACCTAGGAGGTCAAAGGTTCAGAGGGTTGACCTAGGCGGTCAAAGGTTGACCTAGGGGGTCAAAGGTTGAGAAGGTTGACTTAGGCGGTCAAAGGTTGACCTAGGAGGTCAAAGGTTGACCTAAGGGGTCACAGGCGGATAAGGTTGACCTAGGAGGTCAAAAGTTGGTAAGGGTTGACCTAGGGGTCAAAGGTTGAGAAGGTTGACCTAGGCGGTCAAAGGTTGAGAAGGTTGACCTAGGCGGTCGAAGGTGAAGGGTAGACCCAAATGGATCGCAATGATGGCCCAACGGATGAGCGATGGACCTTAGAGGTCGCCTAGATGCAATGCACATTTTATTTTGCGAAAAGTTTTGCATTTATTTACATCCTAAATGGGTGGTCCGAGGAGTGTCCTAATCTCTATGTGTGGGTTGACACGGGTTAGGTTAAAGGTTCCCACTGCTCGCGGAACGTACACGGTGAGTGGAGTAGACGAGTGACTCGAAAAATGTGAGGCAGTAGCGCACAAATTCCTGCACATCGAATACTCCGGGTAGTAGGGACCTGTGCAGTGCTGACACGGACTAGTGGTAGTGTGTGGCAAGAAACTAATTCTTTTTAAGGAGAAAAGAGAGAAGTTTTGAATGTTTGAATGATGCTATGCAATGCAATGCAGGAGAAGGAAAATAAGGTACAAGGGAGCATAGCAGAGTTTTGTTTGGCCCTAATACTAAGGCGAAAATAACAAAGGTACATGGTACAAGGTACAAGGTACGAGCATTAACATGGCGGAGTGCGCGGGTGCATGTGTAAACATGGCTTAACTGTAGGGGGCACGTGAAAACATGGCAGGTGTGCATGTATAAATATGGAAGGTGTGTGCATGTGTAAACATGGAAGGTGTGTGCATGTGTAAACATGGCAGGTGTGTGCATGTGTAAACATGGCAAGCATCATGATGTGACGAAAGTTAGACCCACTTAGTTTGAAAAAGTTTCAAAGCAGTCCCCAGCAGAGTCGCCACTGTGAATACGTGTGTTTGAATTTGAGAATATTCATAGCAACATTAAAATTATAAGAGTCGCCACGCCGTTTTAGTTATATCCAAAACATTGAGAAAAAGCATGTTTAATGGGTTCGGGGGTCAAATTACAACAAGAGAAGAATATTGGACGTTATCACTCCTATTGCCCGAATTGATGGGTCTTTCTATCATGATGAATGTGTTAGTAGTGTGTTAGTGTTTGAGACCGGATCCGAAGATTGCCTACGTTCCTCTCAATGTGAGAAGCTCAGGTCAACATAGTTCGAGAAGAATTTAGAATAGGCAGAAGAATCGGGATCATGCATAATGAGGGGGGAATTACCTAAAGATTAGGGTTTAGAAGTAGTTCCTAGATCATCCTTGGGTCGATGAACCCTAGATCATCATCGGCTATGAAATAACATGCAAACATGAAGATCGCAACCCTAAATATAGCATAAATAAGGTTTTAATCTATGCATACGATGAACATATGAAGAACATATATGAACATATGAATGAACATGCGAAGCATATGAAGAAACTATGAATAAACATGCAAGAACATGAATATTAAAGATCTACATTAGAAATAATGCAAGAACGTGAAGAAATAAGTTAGAAAACTTACCTATGTTGGCAAGAAATAAACCTTGATCTTCTTGGAGATTTGAATGCTAATTAGAGAGCAAAATTGTGTTTAAGAACTCTCAAATTCAGATCCCTAAACCAATGGAATGGAATTGGTTTATATAGTAAACTGATGGGAAGATCTGATGGTCAGGATCATCCAGCGCAAGGTTAGCCGCCTGGCCAAGATCAACGCGTAGCAATGTTGGCCGCGTGGCTAAGGTTGCAGGCTGACTTGATTCTTAAGCTAGGGTTTCTGCATGGTTTTAAGGAAACCATTTGTTACCTATTTTGATAGATTTTGTCATAAATGAGATATTTTGGGAATCCGGGACAAGCCTTTGCAAGGTTTCTAATTCCTACGAAGTCCTTGTATTTTTGGCAAAGTCCTAATAAACTCATTTTCAGGTCGGGTACTAACAGATAGCCAAATTAATAAATGGATTAATTGGGATCATTACCTTGGAGTTGTGGTTACAAAAATGTGGAATAAAATCACATGAATACAAGAGTAATGACTCTCATATTAATAGAGATTGATTGGGCATTCATTTGGTTTTATATGATTGAGCTATATATTGAGAAACCTACAACAACATGAAAAAAGAGAGTTTTTCCATCAATCTTCTTCTTCCCTCTTGCAATTTGTTCATCTTCTTCCTTTGGCCTCCTAGCATAATACGAAAAGGTGATACTGTCTAAGCACAGTTCTGCTCGCCGGGAAACTTAGGTGCAAAGTGCCCCCGGTCCGCACGTTCTATCCTGGGAGACTAGCGTTCCGAGCAAACTCAAGCACACGTGGTGAGGGGACGAATAAGTCTTAAGGAGACAGTGACTAGCATTGGGCTCGTGCAAACAACGATCAATTTTTATGGTTCTATCTTTCCTTTTATGTTTTTCATAATTGATGTATAATTATATTATATTGTAATTGTTTTCCTTTCAATATTTACAAGATTTTATCCGACAATCTTAAGACTTATTACTTGTTGAGAAAGGATTGCAGATTACATGGATCTTGTGGCGTGGTGGCTACGAGAGAAAGGATGAAAGACGATGAGAAACAATGAGAAAGAAAGCAAGAAAATTTCTGCACAGATTTTTCTTGGCCAGCTGTATTAAAACAGCATTTCCCGCTTCGTTAACCGTTGGATTGGGATGAAACTTTTTGTGCATGTTCACGACCCTTAATATAAGATTCTGAACGGTGACGATTGGAATCTATAATGTGGAGATGGAGGTAAAATTTTCGGAACAGAGCAGTTTCGTGAAATAAAAACATTTTCTTTCCACTTATTTAATGAAATTAACAAAGATGGAAAGATTGATGCTTCGTGACATCAACTATGTTTCAATGGTTGTATTTACTTGTTAAGGCTATGCCTCTTCTTAGTGGAAATACATCATGTGATATGTCTCTTATGGTTCATTTCGTATGAATCATAGTGAAGAGATTGAAAAGTTTATTGGAACTAAGAACGTTGGAAGATTAAGTCTTTAACATTGTGTTGACAAATATAAGAGGTCTTCTTGAGAGAGGTTGTTAAAACCAATTATTGTCAATGGTAACAAAGGTCATAAAGATTAACATAATAAGGCTTCTTGATAAGAAGTTATTGAAATCTATTATTGTTAATAGTGACAAAAGTCACAAAGATAAAACAATAGAGCTTCTTGAAAGAAGTTGTTGAATTCTATTGTTGTGAAGTCACAAATACTAAAACTATAGGGCTTCTTGGAAGAAGTTGTTAAAACCTAATAGTTGATGAGTGACTAATGTCATGGAAAAAAAATAATAATAGGACTTCTTGAAGAAAGTTGTTAAATCCTATTGTTGATGATGATGAAAAATGACACAATATTTAGAAGGAGGACTTCTAAAAAGAAATTGTGTATTATGAGGATGAGAATGTAAGTTTCTTGAATTTGGAGGTACTCCAAGATGAAACTTCTAAACTTTGGAATAATGAACCTCAATTTATTATGAGTTGTTACAAGAAATAAATTTGTGTTAATTCTCCTATTGAATTAGCAATTTATTCTTGGATTGAATTCTCTAATTAAGTTAGAGAATTAAATTTGTAACAAGAAAGTTATAATTTGGTTTTAATTGTGAAAATTAAAGCCAATGTTTTGGAAAAGGCTCCTTGTGTGGAAATAATTTCCAAATAAATATGGGTGTTCCAAGTATTTTGGTCACCATCGTGAGAAGTTAGAAAATTTTGTTGGCCTCAACATTAAGTGATGGCAACAAAAGATTTTCTACTTAACCACCTTGAACTTAGTGAGATTTCTTAAGAAAAATCCTACAAAGTTGGTGGAAATGAGACGGATGTGTAAGCCGTGAGTGCGGTTAAAGCATGTGAATTTTTTTTGTCGGAACTATATACTTAACGGACGGTCGAATTTGTTATATGATGTATATAGTACCAAGGAAAAAGATAAAAGAATTGTTTGAGTCATTGAACTATAAAAATAAAATCGAGAATGTTGGTGCAATTAAATTCATTTTAGGCCATTTCTTGATTTTAAAATAGTAGACACCATAAATTGTAAAAAGTCAAATGAAAGAAATGAAATAGTCTTTCATGTAATCCATGTCGAATGGATGATGATAAGTGAAATTTTCAAGTGATGAAAATAATTGAAAAATTACTTTTCACTTGGAAAGGTTTCAAAAAGCAACTCAAACATAAATGAATTGAAATGAATGTTGAGATGCTTGATATTCATCTTTTTGTTAGAAAAGGGAATAGAGCTTCGGATAAGAAGTAGTGTAACATTTCTTATGGTGAAAGTAAATGCGGTGGAGCATATTGAAATGCTTAAGTCAAGGACAAAGTTTGTCAAATTTGGTCAAAAGTAAAACTTGTTTGAAAAGTCATACTTGTATGAAAAGCTAAACTTGTTTGAAAAAGTTAAACGTATTCCTTGTGTCTTGAGAGACAAAGGTAGATGTCATCAAGGATGATATCCATGATGTTTGAATATATGAAATGGAAATTATATCAACCGCGAGTTGAGTTGGTGACTAATAATGAGATTACGTCTCTTTACTTGGATCACAATTTTCATTCAAAAAGAAATTCGAACAAGACATGAAATGTGTGTTGAATTATATCATCACAAGTTAAGCATTGCGATGCTTTGTGATATATAGAGATTTCAAACACATAGTAATTGTTATATATTATAAGCATTGTCTCGTTGAATGGAGAAGTTGGAAAACAACTTAGAAATGAGATAATGAAGATGAAACACTATTGAGTATAGTGTGTGTGCATAACATGTGTTTGTACACAAAATATCCATCTTGTAAATCACTATCAAAATGGTGTTGATGAAAGAAATGATAGCATTATTGCTAAAATTTGGACTAACCCAAAATGTGAGGGTGAGTCTACTTTGGAAAAATAAATACTTATTGGTTAGGTTACCCCAAGAAAAATGTAAATTCCATATGATGTATGGAAACGTAGGCCTACGTACACGTGTGAATGTGGGGGTAGTCACAAAGTAGAAAGTCCAACATCAACAAAATTGATATATCGATACAAGATGGTGGAATGTGTAAATAATGATTTTTCATGGTTGTCATATATTATTCAATGACTTTGAATATATATAACACCAAGAAAATTGAAAAAATAATGGAAATCAAGTATTGATATCAAGTTCTTGAAAATGAACAAATAATACTTTTTGTGAAATAGATCAAAGTTACACTTTGAGTGAAATAGATCAAAGTGATGCTTTGAATGAAATAGATCAAAGTAAAACCTAGAATGAAGTGTGCAAGTTAGTAAAGTCACTAGATGACTTGAAACAAGCACAAAGATAATGGAATCAAAAACTTGATTTTGCCATGAAAGAATGTGGATTAATCAAATATGACATGAGTGGTTATGTCATAATGTTGATTAAATCTATTAAAGATATGTTAAACTTGAGAGAAGTTTAGCAAATGGGAAATTTGGATTTAAAATTTCAAGAACTAATGAATTTGCATTAAGCAAATAAGATATAGTTCTTGAAAATTTTGAAAAAGGTCACGAGATATGGGTTTAGTGGATGTAATCCTTGAAGTGGAAATTTCTAAGAAATCTAATGGATAATTCTTGAGAAATTAGCAAGGATAATTTAGAAATGACTAAAACCCAATTGGCATGAGTCAACATCTATTGAAGAATAGAAGTGACATTAATTCTCAAGTTGAACACTCGAGAAATATTGAAAGTCTAGTGAGTTGGAACACGAGTAATCCTAAATATATTGTAAAAGTACTAAGGGACTTGAGATACAATTGAGATCACATATTACACTACACTAGACATCTATCGATAATTGAATGATATAGTGATACTATTTGGATATATGAGTGGTTTCGTATTCCTATTAGCGGAAGCGACTATATCAGGGAAGTCTTCTAAATAAATAAGTTATAAATAGATTCATAGCGGAATCTAAGTTTATAGCTTAAGATAAATGTGGTGAGAAAACCTAGAGGCTACGCCAATTTTCTAGAAGATATTCCAAAATGGGAAAAACTTGTGCCAGCAATTTGTATACATTGCGATAGGCAATCTGCGATTGGTAGGGCACAAAATCATATGTATAATGGTAAGTCTAGACATATACGTCGACGACATAATACCATTAAGCAACTAATTGCAACTGGTACCATATCTATTGACTATGTAAAGTCAAAAGATAATTTGACGGATACGCTAACCAAAGGGTTAAGTAAAGAAGTGGTTGCAAAGTTGACATTAGGAATGGGATTAAAGCCTCTTGAGAAGTTAAACACAACGGAAAACCCAACCTAGTTGACTGGAGATCCCAAGATCTAGGTTCAAAAGGGACAACCTAACTGTTAAAAGACTTGTAGCGTCACTGTGGGGGTTACCCCATACCCATTTCGTAAAAGTGACATCCCGAGAGGAATGAGGTTAAGCCGTTGGCTTTTAATGATTCTTATGTGAAGTAAAACGGGTTACTTAAAAGAATCACCTATGTGAGAAAGAAGTGTGGGCCGCTTTGAGAAGAATTATGTGAGGCTTAATTCTTAGACCTTCTCACAGAACCAGGCATTGTGCTCCAGGGCCATAATGGACACAGCTATGAGAGCTGAATTGTGTTAGGGCGATACCTGTGCAAAGTATATGATCGGCTACACAAAAAGCTAGCAGTTCAAGGACATCGTGTCTACTGATTAGCGAGTAGAGTAAATATATCTTGAAAGGGAAGGTTCAAAGGGCAGACTCTACCTATCCTATGCAGGTTTTCGACTGCCGGACTTTATCACCTATCCTCATCAATTTCCTTCATGTGGGGGATTGTTGGAAAAATATGTTGTGTGTGAAGGAAATTGTGTGTATTTCCTAGCAAGAATCGTTTGTTGTTGGACAAAGATTATTGTGGGTTCAAGATTCACTCCGTGTGAACATTGAAATAGTATATCTATATATCCAATTTAAAATTGGATGAGAAAGATATGATAGCTCAAAGTTGGTGGGTTAAAATTGTAACTTTAGAATTTAACCCTACCATTTATGTGCCATGATAGCCAAATTAATAAATGGATTAATTGGGATCATTACCTTGGAGTTGTGGTTACAAAAATGTGGAATAAAATCACATGAATACAAGAGTAATGACTCTCATATTAATAGAGATTGATTGGGCATTCATTTGGTTTTATATGATTGAGCTATATATGAGAAACCTACAACAACATGAAAAAATAGAGTTTTTCCATCAATCTTCTTCTTCCCTCTTGCAATTTGTTCATCTTCTTCCTTTGGCCTCCTAGCATAATACGAAAAGGTGATACTGTCTAAGCACAGTTCTGCTCGCCGGGAAACTTAGGTGCAAAGTGCCCCCGGTCCGCACGTTCTATCCTGGGAGACTAGCGTTCCGAGCAAACTCAAGCACACGTGGTGAGGGGACGAATAAGTCTTAAGGAGACAGTGACTAGCATTGGGCTCGTGCAAACAACGATCAATTTTTATGGTTCTATCTTTCCTTTTATGTTTTTCATAATTGATGTATAATTATATTATATTGTAATTGTTTTCCTTTCAATATTTACAAGATTTTATCCAACACTCCATTCGCAACTGAAGCCAAAAACACAATTCACATGGAAGAGGTACGTACTTAATTGTGCAGATTTATTCATGTTTATACTGTTATAGAATATATTGATCATGAAGTTCGGTTGGATTTAGACTATTACAGTTGAAAATGGCCAATCTTCTCCATACTCCCTATGTAAATTTTGAGATTTGGATTAATGTTTTTGAATCACAAAACTAGAACAGTACCCATACTCCCTCTGTAAAAAATGAGCGCCTAAATTTATTTAAATTCACTCTTTTGATCAATCCCTTCGTCCTAAAATAATTGACCAAATTTTATAAATAAATTAACAAATTTTGTTTAAATTCTCTCTTAATCAAGAGTAAGTTTTGATAAAAATTTAAACATTTATTTTGGGACGGATGTTTTAATTGAATGCGATTGAAGTATAAACTTTATATTAGGCGACGAGATTATACATTCCTCTTCCTGATACAAATGTTGATAAAAATGTTAGGAGACTTTAGCAGATTCACAGAGTCAAAGGCCAAGCATTTTCCTTGCCAGTTATTTTATGCTACTTCTTGCTACTCTTTTGTAAGAACAATAATTGTAATAACCGGCAATTATGGCCCAATTATTTTATTTTCGTGGGACTCTTTTATTTATCTTGGACTCAATTAATTAATGAGTAAGTATTGGGTTTACTTTGGGCTTTGGGAAATTAAAACCCAATAGGATATTGAAATCCTTTTCGATTGGGGAATTAAAACCCTTTTAATATAAATACTCCCTAACCCTAAGACCCTAGTTTTATTTTCTATCTCAAAAGAAAAAGCAAAAGAATGGGAAAGAGGGGACGGCGCAGAGAAGAGAGCAGCCGCAGAAGGTTGAGGCAGAGGTAGAGCCGGAGAAGGAGAAGAGAAAGAGAGAAGGTGAACGTGTTCATCAAGGTAAATCGAGAACCCATAAATCCTTCTTCTCCATCTTTATTAAGCTTTGATCATTAGGAATTCAAACCCTAAGAAGATGATGATCAACTAGGGTTGGCTGTGAATAGCAACTCGTGAACAGTACCTGTGAACAGTGATTCGTGAACAGTACCTGTGAACAGTGATTCGTGAGTAGTAATCTGTGAATAGTAATTTGTGAATAGTAACTCGTGAACAGTACCTGTGGACAGTGATCGCGAATAGTAATCTGTGAATAGTAATTCGTGAATAGTAATCTGTGAATAGTATTTTGGTGAGTATAATAGAACCCTAAAGCATATTAATTGGGAATAGAAACAATGAAACCCTAGGGGTATTTTGGTAAACTAAAAAAAGGGTATTTTGGGAATACAAATAAAGGGTAGTACAAACCCTAGAATGAATATCAACCTTAAAAGGGGTTAAAGAAGATAAACCCATAAGGTTAAGAAAGTAAAAGAAAAGTATTTGGGGACGGAGGTAAATAGTTTACTTTTGTCTAAGAAAGTTATTTTCGCATGATTGTAGATTCGTGCGCGTGGTTGTGCAAGAAGAGTTAACGCAAGGCTAAGGTAAGGGATTACGCTCTTAGTTGTGTATTGATTTCAATCCTTTGTGTAGGATTCCCAATCTCTGTTTTGTTAAAGTAAACTATCTATGTGGCTAGATAGTATTTTAAAACTATTCCGTTCTGCGAATGTTACCGTCTTTTGTTATCCACCCTATTGATATTGTTGTTGTTCAATTGGGTTATCATGTGTATGATTCGTATTGTGACTTGGTGTCTAAAGTGAGATGTACACCTTTTAAAAAGTGATCAAGTAAAGTTGGTAAAGTTAAGCTTTGTTTTGTAAAAGCTCTTTAAAGTGAAGTTTTGTAATAAGTGAAGTGATTACAGTTATCCATAATCCCGAAACGGATAAGTGGACCCCTACAGTTATCCATAGTTCTAAGTTGAACATGTGGACCCCTTTGCGTTGCTTGATGAAGTAACGTAGGTTATCATGATATACCGATTTTGGGTGCGGTCAGTAGAAACCCGAGCCCTGGGTACAGCGCGTGCTTAATCCCTAAATGAAGTAAAGTGAAGTAAAGTAAAGTAAAGATAAGTAAAGTGTGTGTAAAAGTTGTGATTTTGGAAACTGTCTCTGAAGCCACGTGTTTTCAAGTAATGAATTGATTTTCATCAAGTTAATTGTTTTCAAACTGAGTGGTTGTTTGATCATTGAGTTATCCTTTCGTTGTTAATTCTTTGTTACCGTTCGTTTCGGTTATCTCCTCTTAGTACCCGAGGGGATCCCGTATGAACTTACTGGGCATTGTTCGCTCATTCCTTCCATTCTTATTTCTTTCCAGGTTATAAATAAGCAAGTCAAGAGTCGCAAAGTTTTGGCGGCATAAGAGTTACCTTTGGAAGAAGTTAGTTAACAGTTATGTTTTCCACTGCGTTTAAGTTCTAGTCTTTATTTTCCGTTAGTTACCATTTGAGCTAGTGACTTGTACTAGCCGTTTGGATTTGAATGTCAGTTAAAGTTTGAATTGTGGTTAATTGTAGCCGTTGGGGCATTCTGAATTTGGGATTTATTCAAATAAGTTATTATTTAATAGTAGTGAAAAGTTGGGGTGTTACAGTTGGTATCAGAGCCCCGGTTTAAGATTACTTGGGAGACTCAGACTTAGAAGTTAAGACTATTGGGAGAAGTAGTACTTAACGATGTTCGGCTTTAGAACTCTGATAAGAACAAAGTATTTTGAGAAGCACTAATGGAGGAAACCTACTATTTAGGGAAACTTTCCATTTTGAGAAACTTTCTAAGTTTGAAAACTTTTCTTTGGTAGAAACTTACTATTTTAGGAAAGAACCTAAGACAAGATTTCCTCGAGGAATATAGAGGAATATAAAGGATTATAAGTGAACACTTTGGGAATGAAACTTGAAGGATTACACTAGAATGTTATCACTTTAAGTTGCTTATGCAAATAATGGTTATGGTCATATACATTTGGGTTATATGGTACTGATAATAGTTATGTCCAAACTGTAAGTTATGGACGGATATAGAAGAAACTCGAAAATGAACTTGAAGTATAGAATGGTTAAGCAAAGAGTGATCCTGAAGTATGTACTCAAAATCCTGAAGCTGAAAGGAGAATTAAAAGATGAAAAGGTCAAGGTGAGTCTTGCATTGGGAAAATAGATGCGAGATAGGAAGGCTCGGCTAGGTTCTAGCAGAGAGTTAGAAGAAGTAAAAGAGACTATGAGTCAAAATGAGAGGGACTACCATGAGGTCAGAGAAGAGGCCTATCAATGGTATTATGAACTGGAAAAGTTCGAGGAAGAAAAGGCTAGAGAGCTTAAACCGACCACACTTATAGGTAATGAAGCACCAAATGAGGAAGAATTAGTAGCTGATGATGAAATCGAGGAAGTAGATATCAACCTGGAAGCAATAAAGCTAATCCAATTGAAATTATTGATGATGAACCACCAATGGTACCAGTTCGTAGGTCCAGAGGTAGACGAAGAGGCTCTAAGAAGACACCAAAGGTGCCTAGTGGAAGACCTAAAGGAAGGCCTAGGAAGGTGTCCATGATTGAAAAGTGGAACATAGAATTTATATCATTCATAGTATTGATAGTCAGTTCTAGTTAGAGAAAATACTAGACTTTTTGTTTTGTTTACTTTCATTCCAAGAAGATCCTCGTAATAAAATTTTATGATTTATTCTAAGCAAATGGCTTTGTTTAGTGTTTCGTTCTTAAATGTTAAAGCGTGTGAGCGAGTCTAGAACGAGAAAGTATGGGTCAAGTGAAAAGACCTTAAGTATAATTGGCTTATTGAAACGGTCAAGTGAAATTAGTTTTGGTCTAGTAAAACGATCGAAACAAGAATAAAGTGACCTATTGAAGCGGTCAAAAGTAAAAGTGATTGGCTTAGTAAAACGGCCAAAATGTGAATGAAAGTAGGTCTAGTGAATCGACCTGCGATGAATAAGTAAAGTCTAGTAAAATGATTTTCCTAAGTAGAATTGGTCTATTGGAACGACCGGGAATCTAGTAAACCGATCTTATGTAAAAGTTACGTCTTTTGGGGACGGCCTATTTATGTAAAAGTATTAAGCATAGTACGATGCTTGTGTTCGCGTGAGTAATAGTGTTAAATGTGCGAGTTAACCTGGAACAAGTAAGAATGGTCTATTGAAACGACCAATGAAAGTGATTATGGTCTATTGAAATGACCGATTAAAATAGAAATGGTCTAATGAAGCGACCAATAAATCTAGTAAAGTCGACTAATGAAAATAGTGATGGTCTGTTGAAGCGACCAGTGGTTAGTGAATGACCTATAAATAGAATGTTAGTCTGTAGAGTCGAGCTATAGTATGAGAGAGCGTGAAAGAGTATCGTATTCATGATAACTAATGATAGCATCATATTATTCGGCAAGTGTTCGAAACGGCAGAGTGACTGAGTTTATGATACTAACTCAAGGAAGTATGACGGTGAACGACTATGGTGATAGATTCACCGAATTGCTAGAATCTGCCCTAACGCTCTTCGATGATGAAACACAAAAGGCTCGAGAATTTTGAACTGGTTTGAGCGACCCAATCCGATACGAATCACTCCATTAATGCTACCAACCTATGATCAAGTGTTGGATGGGGCAAGGATAGTAGAGAAATAATCTGATAGTTATCGCAGTCAAATGAGAAAGAGTCGACTGAATCTAAATGATGGGAATAATAAGCGAAAGGATGCTGATGATCGTGAGAAGGAACGTAATACAAGTAAGTACCATAAGAACGACGCCAAGGGGCAATGTTCTGATAAGAAGTGCCAAATGATTGCTTGGCTAGGAATGTGAAATTAATTCCTGAGGCGTTAGAGAATTCTTTAGTTATGGATATTCAAATTAGAGAATCGATCCCTATTACGTCTATATCTAGGAAGTGTCCTTTGAAATTGGACGAGAAAGAACTTGAGATTGATCTCATTAGTTTAGGACATCGAAGAATTTGATGTAATCTTGGGAATTGACTAGTTGGCTGCATACCATGCCCATGTGGATTGTTTTAAGAAGGAAGTCCACTTCATATTGTTATCTGGAGAAGAGTGTTGTTTTCAAGGGACGAAACCTAGAAGCCGATCGGACCTTATATCGGTAATGAAGGCGCGTAAGCTGTTAAGAGAAGGGTGTGGAGGATTTCTGGAATATGTGAGTACTACGGACCAGAAGGAAGTAACTATAGAATCACTTTCTGTGATTAGAGATTTCAAGGACGTGTTTCGTGAGGATTTACCGGGAATACCTCCATAAAGAGAAGTAGAATTTTCTATCGATCTAGTACGGAGACTTCACCAATATCGAAGGCGTCGTATAGAATGGCTCCGTCAGAATTGAAGAATTAAAGGAGCAACTGCAAGAGTTGTTGAATAAGAGTTTGGTTAGACCGAGTGTATCACCATAGGGTGCACCGGTGTTATTTGTAAAGAAGAAGGATGGGTCGATGAGGTTATGTATCGACTATCGTGAATTGAACCGTGTGACGGTGAGGAACCAATATCCGTTACCAAGAATAGATGAATTGTTTGACCAACTTGTGGAGCGTGCTATTTCTCGAAGATAGATTTGAGGTCTGGTTATCATCAACTGAGAGTAAAGAAGGAAGACATATCTAAGACGGCCTTTAGAACAAGGGATGGTCATTATGAGTTTGTAGTGATGCCGTTTGGGTTGACTAACGCACCGGCAGCGTTTATGGAACTTATGAATATGATATTTCAAGAGTTCCTAGACAAGTGCGTAATTGTATTCATTGATGACAATTTGGTGTATTCGAAAACCAAGAAAGAACATGAGGAACATTTGAAGCTAGTACTGCAAATCTTAAGAGAACAAAAGTTATATGCTAAGTTCAAGAAATGTGAATTTTGGTTGGAAAAGGTGGCATTCTTAGGGCATGTGGTGTCAAAAGATGGGATTGCCGTAGATCCGACAAAGATAGAAGCTATTATGGATTGGGAGAGACCAATTTCGGTTAGTGTAATAAGAGTTTCTTAGGTCTAGCTGGCTACTATAGGAGATTCGTAGAAGGTTTCTCAAAGTTGTCAGTGCCATTAACTAGATTAACTCAGAAAGGAGCAAAGTTTATTTTGGTCAGAAGAATGTGAATGGAGTTTGAGGAATTGAAGCAACGATTGGTGTCCGCACCAGTCCTTGCGTTGCCATCAGGAACGGATGGATTTTGTGATATATAGTGATGCTTCACTTAAAGGACTAGGCTGCGTGTTAATGCAGAATGATAAGGTTATAGCCTACACATCTAGGCAGTTGAAGAACCATGAGAAGAATTATCCAACCCATGATCTAGAATTAGCTGCAGTAGTGTTTGCCTTAAAGATATGGAGGCACTACTTGTATGGGGTGACATGTCAGATTTACATTGATCATAAGAACCTTAAGTATATATTCACCCAGAAAGAGCTTAATATGCGACAAAGAAGATGGTTGGAATTTCTGAAAGGTTGTGATTGTACGATTTTGTACCACCCTGGGAAAGTTAATAAAGTAGCAGACGCGTTTAGTAGAAAGAACTATGGAACGCTAGTGACGCTAAATTTTAAGGAGGAAAGTGCGTGGAACCGCATTGAGATTTCAAGCATGGAAGTGCAAGTGAAGGGTTATTTGGCTCAAATGAGTGCTCAGCCAATGCTTATGGTTAGAACTAAAGGAGCACAAGAGAGTGACGAAGAAATAATGAAAATGCATGAGAGTATCGCTAAAGGGAAGGCAAAAGACTTTCATGTGGGAGAAGACAGAATCTTAAGGTACCAATCTAGAATATGTGTGCCAGATAATGAAGATATCAAGGGGGAGATCTTAAAGGAGACTCATTGTTCGAGATTCTCCGTGCATTTTGGAAGTACGAAAATGTATAGAAACTTAAGAGAGTCGTTCTGGTGGAACAATATGAAAGGAGATATAGCCGAGGTTGTATCAAAGTGCTTAGTATGTCAACAAGTGAAAAGTGAGCACCAGAGACCAGCAGGGTTACTACAGTCGTTACCTATTCCGGAGTGGAAGTGGGAACATATAGCTTTGGATTTGGTGGTAGGATTACTCAAGACGTTGAAGGGCTACAATGCAGTTTGGGTTATTGTTGATAGGCTTACGAAGTCGGCTCACTTCCTAGCAATTAAGGTAAATGATTCATTTGAGAAATTGGCCAAGCTATACATTGATGAAATTGTGAGATTACATGGAATACCAGTTTCGATAGTGTCTGATAGGGATGCGAGGGTTACATCGAAATTCTGGAAGAGTTTAAAACAAGCATTGGGTACGGAATTGGCAAGGAGTACAGCCTTTCACCCACAAACAGATGGACAGACAGAAAGGACTATTCAGACTCTAGAGGATATGTTGAGAGCTACGTCGTTGGACTGGCAAGGAACATGGGACGAACATTTGACGCTAGTAGAATTCGCGTACAACAATAGTTTCCATGCTAGTATCGGAATGGCACCTTACGAGGCATTATATGGGAGAAAGTGTAGGTCACCTACTTGCTGGGATGAAGTTGGCGAGAGAAAGTTGACTGGACTAGAACTTATCCAAGTGACCGCTGATAAGGTTCAACAAATTCGAAAATGGTTATTGACCGCTTAAAGTCGACGGAAGTCATATGCCGATCGCCGAAGGCACGATTTAGAGTTTCAATTGGGCGATCATGTGTTCTTGAAAATTTCGCCAACTAAAGGAGTCATGAGGTTCGGTATTCGCGGGAAGTTAAGCCTTAGATATGTGGGACCATTTGAGATTTTGGAACGAGTTGGGATGGTAGCTTACAAGTTAGCTTTACCACATGTGCTAGCTGGAGTGCATAATGTATTTCATGTGTCAATGTTATGGAAGTACATTCCCGATCCGAGTCATGCGATCGAGTATAAGTAACTAAGAGTTCGTGCCAATTTGAGCTACGACGAGGAACCTATAAATATTGTAGATCGGAAGGATCAAACCTTGAGGAAAATAGTAATTCCTTATGTGAAAGTGCAATGGAGCAACCATACGGAAAGAGAAGCTACGTGGGAGCTCGAGAGCGAGATGCGAGAGGTATATCCCGCCTTGTTTTCTGATTAAGGTACGTTTAGTTTGGAGGACCAAACTCTTTTAAGGAGGAAAGAATGTAATAACCGGCAATTATGGCCCAATTATTTTATTTTCGTGGGACTCTTTTATTTATCTTGGACTCAATTAATTAATGAGTAAGTATTGGGTTTACTTTGGGCTTTGGGAAATTAAAACCCAATAGGATATTGAAATCCTTTTCGATTGGGGAATTAAAACCCTTTTAATATAAATACTCCCTAACCCTAAGACCCTAGTTTTATTTTCTATCTCAAAAGAAAAAGCAAAAGAATGGGAAAGAGGGGACGGCGCAGAGAAGAGAGCAGCCGCAGAAGGTTGAGGCAGAGGTAGAGCCGGAGAAGGAGAAGAGAAAGAGAGAAGGTGAACGTGTTCATCAAGGTAAATCGAGAACCCATAAATCCTTCTTCTCCATCTTTATTAAGCTTTGATCATTAGGAATTCAAACCCTAAGAAGATGATGATCAACTAGGGTTGGCTGTGAATAGCAACTCGTGAACAGTACCTGTGAACAGTGATTCGTGAACAGTACCTGTGAACAGTGATTCGTGAGTAGTAATCTGTGAATAGTAATTTGTGAATAGTAACTCGTGAACAGTACCTGTGGACAGTGATCGCGAATAGTAATCTGTGAATAGTAATTCGTGAATAGTAATCTGTGAATAGTATTTTGGTGAGTATAATAGAACCCTAAAGCATATTAATTGGGAATAGAAACAATGAAACCCTAGGGGTATTTTGGTAAACTAAAAAAAGGTATTTTGGGAATACAAATAAAGGGTAGTACAAACCCTAGAATGAATATCAACCTTAAAAGGGGTTAAAGAAGATAAACCCATAAGGTTAAGAAAGTAAAAGAAAAGTATTTGGGGACGGAGGTAAATAGTTTACTTTTGTCTAAGAAAGTTATTTTCGCATGATTGTAGATTCGTGCGCGTGGTTGTGCAAGAAGAGTTAACGCAAGGCTAAGGTAAGGGATTACGCTCTTAGTTGTGTATTGATTTCAATCCTTTGTGTAGGATTCCCAATCTCTGTTTTGTTAAAGTAAACTATCTATGTGGCTAGATAGTATTTTAAAAACTATTCCGTTCTGCGAATGTTACCGTCTTTTGTTATCCACCCTATTGATATTGTTGTTGTTCAATTGGGTTATCATGTGTATGATTCGTATTGTGACTTGGTGTCTAAAGTGAGATGTACACCTTTTAAAAAGTGATCAAGTAAAGTTGGTAAAGTTAAGCTTTGTTTTGTAAAAGCTCTTTAAAGTGAAGTTTTGTAATAAGTGAAGTGATTACAGTTATCCATAATCCCGAAACGGATAAGTGGACCCCTACAGTTATCCATAGTTCTAAGTTGAACATGTGGACCCCTTTGCGTTGCTTGATGAAGTAACGTAGGTTATCATGATATACCGATTTTGGGTGCGGTCAGTAGAAACCCGAGCCCTGGGTACAGCGCGTGCTTAATCCCTAAATGAAGTAAAGTGAAGTAAAGTAAAGTAAAGATAAGTAAAGTGTGTGTAAAAGTTGTGATTTTGGAAACTGTCTCTGAAGCCACGTGTTTTCAAGTAATGAATTGATTTTCATCAAGTTAATTGTTTTCAAACTGAGTGGTTGTTTGATCATTGAGTTATCCTTTCGTTGTTAATTCTTTGTTACCGTTCGTTTCGGTTATCTCCTCTTAGTACCCGAGGGGATCCCGTATGAACTTACTGGGCATTGTTCGCTCATTCCTTCCATTCTTATTTCTTTCCAGGTTATAAATAAGCAAGTCAAGAGTCGCAAAGTTTTGGCGGCATAAGAGTTACCTTTGGAAGAAGTTAGTTAACAGTTATGTTTTCCACTGCGTTTAAGTTCTAGTCTTTATTTTCCGTTAGTTACCATTTGAGCTAGTGACTTGTACTAGCCGTTTGGATTTGAATGTCAGTTAAAGTTTGAATTGTGGTTAATTGTAGCCGTTGGGGCATTCTGAATTTGAGATTTATTCAAATAAGTTATTATTTAATAGTAGTGAAAAGTTGGGGTGTTACAATAATTTTTCAAATTCTTTCATCTGTGTGCAAGTCTGGGTAACATGTTGTGAGGGTGGGAGTAGGGGTTGAGCTTTAGAATTGTGCAAGTCTTAACAACAAATGTGAATGGTTTTATAAGTGAGGGTACAAATGTAATTTACATTTTATTTCCTCTCATTTCATTTCAAATCTCTGGAGCAAGGGAAGAGAAAATTGTGTGTTTCTTTTATTTTCCTTCTTAACTTGGGAGCACCTCAGAAAGAAACAGAATTCCTTTCCCTTTCCTTCCTTCCTTCCTTCCCCTCCATTGCCATCTCCTTCTTTTCTTTTCTCTCATTTAAAAACTCGGAACCAGACCCCTAATCTTCATTTTATGCACACCCTCCGTTTGTAATCGAGTTTAGATGCATATCCGTTAAGAAGGAGATAGTAGGAAACAAAGGTGATGTTTTATCCGCTTTTGAGAGAATCCCATTTTGACAAGCACGTAGAAGGGGAATTGCCAATTCAGCCTGTCATAAGCCTTACTAATATCGAGCTTTGCAAAACAGAGAGGATTGCATGGCTTTTTTTACCTTCCTAATGTGTTCACAAATTTCATGACTTGTAACGTTGTTATCAAAGATGGTGCGACCAGGAATAGAAGCATTTTGATTTTTTTGAGAAAAAGATGGATAGTTAGTGGATAGTTAATGTGTGTATAACATATGAGGCCCACTAAACAAAAGCAGTATAAAAAATATTCCTTTTTGGGTTTTTGACGTTTAAGATATAACACCTAAAAAGAATTTTTTTGAAGCATAAAGTGGGACGGAGGTGGTATAGTTTTTTCAGGGTATGGTTTTTTCAAGCTTCATGAGTCTTGTACTAAACAATGATCTAATGGGGTAAACATTAAAATCAAAGTCAAATACATAAACTAAAAACCACATAATGTTCTTAAAAGCTGAAATCAATCAAACATGCTTTAAGCAAAAGCTTACATGACCAATGCTGAAAAAAAAGATGAGCTTCTATCTTGAATGCTCAAGCACCAAAACATACCTTACTTGCCTAAAGAAGTCACTAACTTGCTATCAAGTTCCGAAAAATATTTTTTCCGGCTACAAGATTTACAACAATTGAATCACCGATGAGGATGGAAACCCTTGACACAATTGAATCACCGCTGGTGATAGGAACCCTTGAAAAGCTTAAAATACGGCTTCAATTTGACCATCGCGGAGGAGGAAGTTATTTCCCCCAATAAACGACACTGCACTGCTAACTTCTCTTTCACGTTCTCCAACGCTTTCCTTATACGTGGATCAGTTATTTCCCGTGAGGACAACATCTCTGCAAGTTCGCAGAGTTCCTCATAGTCTTTCTTTTGGGATGTTATCCATAAACGACCAACATCTTTAGGTACTATAAGCTTCTGCAGTAGTCATTCCATATAGCATTAGTAAACAAACCTAAGTACTATCTCCATCTTTTTTAAAAAAAAAGGAAAGAAAAGATTCACATTTGACATGTCCAACAAATAAAAATGTACTCCCTCCATCTCAAAATGAAGGCTTCAAAACCATTTAATTTTCAATACGTATAATGTAGCCTTAAAATGTTTGAAAAGTCACAATCATTTTGGGACGGAGGAATTAGTTTACTTGCAAATGCAACTTTTTAGTGTGTGTGTGTGTGTGTGTGTGTGTGTGTGTGTGTTGGGGGGGGGGATACGGAAAAGGTTTGTACTACTCTTTTGGGGATGCAGGGAGTAAAAGAGAGACCGAGATTATGGCCAAGATAGCAAATGGAGATAATCTACTAATCTGTCTTTGATAAAAGCCATTTATGATTAAACATTATGTCCACTTAAAAAAAGAGTTTTGCAATTTTCATACTTTCAACTTTTTAGTATGTTGCATTAATTGTAACAAACGCTATAGTACATTACCCTACCTTGCCGTTCGGCCACTTTTAATTGGAAAGGATCGAACTACATAGTTCGCTGAAAAGTATGCATGATGAAGGAAGGACTTCATGCTGGTCAACACTAAACTGACAGTCACTAAGCATTCTTTTTCAAGTACCAACTCAATACTCAGGCTAGTAATGCAACTCAAGTCAAAACAGAATCCTTATAACCAAATCGCGAAGGACAGAGAAATCAAATTTCCATTAATTTTAGAAAAACAAAGCCAAATAATACAGAAATTAATATAAAAAATATTTTACCTCTGGAATTTCATGATGACATTACCACTTGAAGAGCTATTAACCAAGAACTTTATCACATGATCAAGCATAGCTGAGTTCCTAAGCTTCCAACTCTGATCGAATTTTATCGTCAAGGACTTCAAATCACTGAATGGAGAAGGTTGATGTTCTAATATGTCTGGAACTGTTGAAAGAAACTAGGTACACAAGTCGACAAAAAAATATTAAGCATATGAGAAGTTGTAAGAATATTACTTCTCCAAAAGAAAAGGCTAAAAAATTACTTTTGGTTTGTCCAAAAATAAAGCTTCATCACTAAAATTTAAGGCCAAATGACCTAGATATGCAACGTACACTCCATTTTTTTATATATCAATTAATGCAACCTACAAGCTAGTTCTGAAATTGTTCAATGTACTTTTGACAAAATATATCAAATAATGCAACGTATAATTTTTTTTTTTTTTTTTTTTTCAAAATGGCATTGAAAACCCTAACGAAAAATATGATGTGGCAAACTGGCAACTGAGGTGTTATTTGATAAATCTAGTCAGTTTTTTTTTTGAGGGGTGGGGGTAAAAATTTAATTTATGTTTAAAAAGCAACAGAACTTTATTTAACATCCAAAAAAACTAACATAAGTTTCTCATCAATCATCAAAATCAAACACGACAGCCACCCCACCACCCACCCACCCTACCTCCCAACCAAACCCAACAACCACCAGTCACCCCTCCACCAATACTGTATTCCCCTTCCGACCGGCAACTGCCACCATACATTTCTGACACAATCCACCATTAAACTCACGTCCACATTATTCAAACCCGTATAAATTTCTTCATTCACAAAAACTAAAAAACAAACCCATTTCACCATTCACAATATTATAAGAAATTCAATAAATCAAAAGGAAACCCATTTAAAAAACTTCAAAACCTGCAAAATAAAGCTCATAATCTTAAATCTGCAAAAAATGAAAAAACAAACAAAAACAAATTACCTAATTAGGGAAATTGAAGCTCAATAATTTGCAAAAAAGCTTGAGTTTACGTTTGAAAGATGGATGTTAGGGGAGATGAAAAGGGGGGGGGGGGCAGTGGGAAAGAGGGCAAGAATGTGGAGGAAAGGGAGGAAGATGGGGATGTGATGGAGGTAAGGAGAGAGAAAAAGGACAGGGGTTTAATTAGGGTGGGGGAGAGAGAGAGATGAAGATGAGGGTATGACGGGGGTGGGGAGAGTGGGGAAGTTGGGTGGTGGTTGGTGGTTGGTTTGGGTGGGGTGGGGAATGGGTGTCGATATGTATGGAGGACTGAGGGAGTGGAAGAGGGAATAAGGAAGGGGACAATGGTGGTTTGCTGACTTATGTTTTCTTTTGTCCTTTTTTTTCAAGTCACTTCGTTAAATATAGTTGGTTACTTGGATTCGTTACTTCTTCAACATGTTTTAATTATATTCTTTTTGGACCTGTCCACGCAATGTTAGCCAAATTTAGCGCCATCCATCAAACTGTTCGTACATCACATTAATTGGAAATAATAGTCAAAGTCTGTTTTTTTTTTTTTTTTTTGAACTCAGGTAAGTACTGTTTATAGAAACTAGTAAAGTTCATATTGTAGGTCTAAGACAACTAGAAAGTCAATGAAGAAGAAACTAGAGATCAAGAGAAGGTGTAAATAGCAGATTTCTTATAGTTTCAGTCTTTCAGATAAGAGTTAACATTTCATGAATCGGAAATACAAAATACGTACCTCAATCATATCCACATAAACTCTGAGATTTTTAGCATCCTTTAGTTCTCGAAGCAGACTAATAAGTCGATGAGCTTCCCTTTGCCTGTCTTCTACCAATAGTGTATACCATTCGCTCATCTCAAGATTCACCGTGTCCAAATAATGGAGGCCGTTTGTAGATAGAGATAACGAAGAGCAACCTTTATAGTAGAAAGAGGTGAGGTTGGGAGTCAAAAGTGAAATCTTCGAAATCCCCCGGTAAGGTTCAAAAGTTGAGGGCAAAATATTTGCATCACCCCCAACCCCTGCACATCACAATCATCTAAAATGAGATCCTTCAGATTCACACACTTAGAGAATAAATCGAGGCTGTCTGTGTTGTCATAACTGAACCAGATATTTTTGAGATCTAATGTCGTCAAAGCTGGAAAGTTCCAAGGAGAATGTGCACACGGGAAAGCATAATACATATCGGAACCAGTACTCAAGCTAAGGTGTTTAAGAGATTCAGAGCCGAAGAGACAGGGTGGAAAACGATCACCTGCCTTCGGCATTTTAAAATTAATCTTTATCTTTTGGACATTGTGAGAGAATGCATATCTTGCAATCTCTTCCACAAACTTCTGCCCGGTTCGTCCCCTGAAATACAGATCTACTGTAGAAACATCTATAGAATTATTGCGACAGGACAAGACTCCATTCACAAACTTGGAAAATTTGGATAAAAGGCGGAATTGACAACTTGTCAAGTTAAGATGAGGAAGAAAAGTCCAGATAAGCTTCCATCTCGAAGACAGTACACATGTTTGAACAGCAAATTAGGTGTCGATAAAAGATAGAATGTGATGAATAATATCATCCGGCAAGCTGCTGAGTCTATCTTCTTCCAACCCAGTACTCATTTCATGTCCATCGTCTACTTTGCGTTTCTTTCTCTCTATCTCACTTGTCATTTAACAATGCACTTGTTTTCTTCTACCTTAAAACAAAAACAAATTGAGCAATTAATAAACCGAACACATCAAGAACTTACAAAATAAAAAAATTAACATACTAAGGCTTTGTTGTTGGTGTTGAATCAATAGTAAAACAGATCGGGTGTTAATGTATGATCAGTGGAAAATGTCCAACTTGTAAAATAATGCTCTTAATATCTAAAAAAAATGACATGAAATTCTGCCATAGTTGTTCAATGTACATCATGGGTAAATTACGAAGTACTCAACTGTCAAATGTTATAAGAAATTTTCATGTTGACTGATTGTCCAACACTTATAAAACTTACTCGCACTTCTACAAAATAAGAGTCATGTTTGACTGGTAACAAAGTTATAGTCAAAGCAAATGAGTCAAATTAAAATGAACAATTAGTGGATATAGGTTCTCTAGATGTGAGTCTTCCTATAAACTTGTGGACACTAGTGATTCCAGTATTTCATTAAAGGAAAGTGAATACTTTTGCTGGAAAATATAAAAAAGGAATACATGATTGGCAACGGATGGAGTAAAACAAGTAATGTTACGGGTCCAATAAAAAAAAATCACACTTTTAGCCACAAACAACATTGACGGTTTTGATTGGTTATAGAGGTTATATTTCCAGTTACTAATCAATGAAACAACAAAATTAGCAACTTTTTAGGGTGTTTGTAGCCAAAATTTTGTGGAATGTACCATATATAACTTGTAATTTCCTTTAAATGCCAAGAGATGAAAATCTCCACATTCCATGAAGGGCACAGCTCAAGTGAGGGCACAATATAAGTATCCAGATTGAGGACACTTTGTTTGTGGCCTAACTACAAGTGTAGCCATCAAATTCAAAACTCCATGAAAACAGTGTAAAGAAACAAGAATTCATTCACTTATTTTTACTTAACCCTAATTACAGGGTCATAACTCATGAGAAATGCAACGAAAATACTCACTCCGTCCCATAACTATGTACACAAAATGAGTTTTCCACGAGAATTAAAGGATGAATAATAGTGCGTAGTTGTTGTGAGTGTGAAAAGTGAAGTAGGCGAGAGAAAGTGGGGTAGGGAATAGTACGTTGATTGGTGTTGTGAGTGTAAAGTAAAGTAAGTGAGAGAATGACTGAGATGGATAGTAAATATTCTTTGCCATTTTAGGAGAGTGTGACTTATCAATGGGACACCCAAAAGGCAATTTGTGCAAATTGTTATGGGACGGAGGGAGTAAGAAATTTGGCATAATTAGAAAAAACAATCTAACAATTGATTGATGTCATAGCCCCTGAAGAAAATAATAGAGTTAATTGATTGAAATGCCGGAATGAAAGTTATCCAGAAACTGAATGCGCGTTGACATCTTCTGGAAATAAAAAAGGGGGATGAAAATACATACATTTTAAGACAAGGAATATACACCAACACTGAGAGAACACCAGTCAGATTAGGACGAAAAAGACCGCCAATTTCATCTAAAATTAGGAGGGAACCGCCAAAAGATGGCGCTATCGGCAACTGAGTGTTTTCACAGTCCTAAAATTTCTGAAATTTTGCAATTGCCCCCAAGGCTCATAGACAAAAGAGGGATTTATCATATAATTCCTCTAGGAAGCCTAATTTACATTTTATGACAAGGAATATTTTGACTAACCATATAGTCTCTAGCTTACATTTTTCTTAACATTTTACTAACTACACCCTCTCAACATTTTACTTTCACCCCAACCACTATCACCTTAGGCTACCATCCCAACCTTCTCAGTCAACAACTCCGGCGACCACCATTTCCGGCTACTACCAACTTCGGCGCAAATAATAATAATAATAATAAAATTAGCTTCAGTGTTCTTCCAGCGACCAAACAGTTGAGACTTTATCAGTAAGTTCTCATTTCTCAACAAAAAAACTACTAAGAACACGACCAATCCGGAGACCACCAACTCCGGCGACCAAACAGTTGAGAACTTATCAGTAAGTTCTCAGTTGTCAACTAAACTACTAAGAATAAACAACTCCGGCGACCAAACAACTAAGAACGTATTAGTAAGTTTCTCAGCTGTCAACTAAACTACTAAGAACACGATTAACTATCCGGCGGCCACCAACTCAGGCGAACCAACTCCGGTGATTAAACAATCGAGAACGTATCAATAAGTTCTCAGTTGTCGATTAAATTAACCTACTAAGAACACAATTAACTCACGGCGACCAACTCCGGCAACTAAACAATCGAGAACTTATCAGTAAGTTCTCAGCTGTCAACTAACCTACTTAGACACGATTAACCCCGTTAATCACTAATTCCAACGACCAACTCCGGCGATCAAACAACTGAACTTATCAGTAAATTCTCAGTTGTCAACTAAACTACTAATAACACGAACAACTCCGGCGACACCACTCCAGCGACAAAACAACTGAGAACTTATCGGTAAGTTCTCAGTTGTCAACTAAACTACTAAGAACATGAACAACTCCCGTCGACCACCAACTCCGGAGGCCAAACAGTTGAGAACTTATCAGTAAGTTCTCAGTTGTCAACTAAACTAGTAAGAACATGAACAACCTCCGGCGACCACCAACTCCGGAGGCCAAACAGTTGAGAACTTATCAGTAAGTTCTCAGTTGTCAACTAAACTAATAAGAATACAATCAAACTCCGGCGACCAAACAACTGAGAACTTATCAGCTAGTTCTCAGTTGCAAACTAAACTACTGAGAACTTTATCAGTAAGTTCTTATCGGTTGTCACTAAACTACTAAGATTACGATCAACTCCAGCGACCTCTACGACGACTAAACAATTGACAACTTTATCCGCAAGTTATCATTTGTTAGCTGAACTACTAAGATCACGATCAACATCGATGCCCACCAACTCTGGCAACCTCTCCAGTGACCAAATAACTGAGAACCTATCAGTAAGTTCTCTGTTGTCAACTAAAATACTAAAATCACGATCAACTCTAGCGACCACCATTGAGAACTTACCAGTAAATTTTTCAGTGATCAACTCCAGCGTGACCACCAACACTATTAAATTAAATTTTCTATAATTTTAGAAGGCAATGCCAAACAATGCAAAAATAGTGATTATGATTATTTAAGAATGATACTCATAATTTAAGCATGTGAGTATGGCAAGTGGGGTAGATTGAATAAAAAAAGAACAAAAGTTGGACAAAGTTGGACATTTTAATTATAGGAAAGTAGCACTCAAAAAGGAAATTAATGCAAATTGTTTTGGGACGGAGGGAGTATAGTCTTAGGATCCAACATGTTTGGTAACTCAATTACTCAGTCTGTCCCTAAATAAAATATCCAAACTTCTCTCCGTCCTAAATAAATATCCAAATTTCACTTGGACAATTGAAATATATGTTTTATCTAAGCACCTTTT
This sequence comes from Campanula takesimana, assembly GCA_026119855.1. Classification (NCBI taxonomy): domain Eukaryota; kingdom Viridiplantae; phylum Streptophyta; class Magnoliopsida; order Asterales; family Campanulaceae; genus Campanula; species Campanula takesimana. The sequence goes on from JAOWBW010000452.1 coordinate 943,042, forward strand.
AAGTAACATAAGTTCGTAACAACCCTTAGTGGACCTCACAATACTGCATTGCAAGTCCAGGTGTGAATTAGAATTAATACTTGCATTGCAAGTCCATGTGTGAATTAGAATTTGTTGAACGGCTAAGGAGGATTAAATAACTACTTAAAATAATGAACATTTATTTTGAGACATTTTTTTTTTTAATTTAGACATTCATATTTAAGGACGGGGAAAACCATCCAATTAACTCTTACTTGCGTTCACGGTCACTACTACTAATGCTGTCCCTTTTTTTAGGGAAAAAAAGAAGGGAAAATGACGCAAATTAAATGAAAATAAATATTGAAGGTTTAATGTAGAAAATCACAAAGTGAAAGGCAAGCAAATTTAGAAAACAAATTTTATCATTTTCTTTAAACCAATACCAACTACAACAAGATCACACCCCTTTTAATCTTAAACAAACCCCAAAATTCAAACTTGAGATCAACTCCATTCAAGTTGGAAGAAGTCATGGTGTTTGAAAAAAATAAAAAACCAATTGATTGAACATAAATGCATCAATTTCAAATAAAATTAATAACTGCAACTAATTTAGAAGTAACTTCATGGATCTCCACATCTTGAGATCAAGTCCTTTTAATGTATTCCAGAAAACAAAATATCATAGTACAACTGAGAACTCAGACAAGGCATCAATTTTAAAAACAAACCAAAGCTGGATTAAATTCGAGAAAGTACGTTTGCGGTTCCAGCCATGGCAATGTCTGAGCTACAGCGCATGGAGCAGCGGCGGAGTTTGGATTTTAAGAAATGGGGGAAATTTACATTGGGATATATATTTTGCACAAATGGGGGAACAATATATGCATATGCGATAATATAGGCATACCACGAAGAGGATAGAATGAAGCGCAAGAAACTTAGCATTGCGAAGTTCTTCAAGTTTACTCAACATTTAATCCACAATCCTTTGAAGATCTTCCTTGGGTCGTTGAAAAGCAGGTGGAAGTCGAACATCAGATGTAGATTCTGTTGAAATTAATCTTGATTATCCTAGATTATTCTAGAAAGTATTTTTGGTGCATGGTTCATAATGCCAAAGGTCAAGAGTCATTAGTCTAGATAAGGATTAGTTAAGATAAGTATTGTCATTTTGTTTACTGTTGTGGATATGACCCTCCACTACCCAAGCAAACCCACAAGAACAATAACAGCACACAAACAAAGCACAAGAAATCAAAGCAAGAAAGACACAGAAATTGTTTACCCAGTTCGTCAATATGTTTGTGACTACGTCTGGGGGCACTACCAGACCAGGATCTTGCACTATAATATGTTAAATCTGAGTTACAATGAGTATGGGGGCGGAACATTGTTTATATAGCAAACCAAGAGTAAGACCTAAACCTAAACATAAGAGAAATCCTGAAAATCTGCACTTTCTCGGCATTCCAGGCGCCCGCTTGAAGGGGCCAGGCGCCCGCTTTACATACCAATTCCAGGAACCGGACCTTCTGTCCAAACCGGGCGCCCGCCTGTCAATACCAGGCGCCTGCCTGGAACACTGCTCCAGATTTTCTTCTCCTTGTTCCTTTGAGGGATCTCTACTCCAACAATCTCCCACCTAGAGATCAACCGCATATACAAACCCCGTATCCGTCTTCACTCATCCTTGGTGTCTTCCTAGTGCTCACCTCGATCATGGTAGTGCCTTCCTCCTCTCTTATTCTCCAAGCCCAATTGAAGCTATGCATAGCTTCAACTTTTCAAGGTTTACCACCTTGGTCAACATGTCAGCCGGTTCTCCGATCCCAAAATCTTCTCCAGCCTTAGATCTTCCTCTCCAAGAGATGCCTGATGTAGTGAAACCTCAGCTCAATGTGCTTCGTCCTAGAATGAAACGCCGGATTCCTAGCCAAATGTATTGCACTCTGACTGTCACTGTAGAGAGCATTACCACTTCGCGTCTTCCAAGTTCACCCAGAAGTTCTGCAACCATACCATCTCTTTGCTTGCCTCTGTCACTGCCACTATTCTGCTTCCGCAGTCGACTGAGCCACGATCTTCTGCAAGTTAGAAGCCCAGGAGATAGCCGTACCACCCAATGTGAAAACATAACCCGTGGTACTTCCTCCTCTTATCAAGATCACTTGATGCCAAATCCGCATCCACATAACTCGCTAACACGACCTCCTTGCTTGAGAAACATAGAGCCTTACCAGCAGTACCCTTTAGTAGCGCAGGATCCATTTAACCGCTTCCCAATGTTGCTTCCCCAGGATTGCCCATGTACGGTTGACTACTCCCACCGCATGTGCAATATCCGGCCTTGTACACACCATTGCATACATTAGACTCCCCCACTGCCGAAGCATATGGAGTCCTCTCCATCTTGTCACGCTCCTCCTTGCCCTTAGGTGAGTCCTTCTCGGATAGCTTGAAATGCATACCCAATGTGTCCCTGTTGGCTCGCCTCTTCCGTGAAAACCTTGTCAAGACTTTCTCAACGTATTCTGCTTGTGAAAGAACCAACTTACCTAACTCCCTATTCCTTCCGGTCAATCCGCATGCCCAAGATTTTTCTGGCCTCCCCCAAATCCTTCATCTCGAACCGTTCTGACAACTGAGCCTTCAATCTGTTTACCTCTCTACTGCTAGAGCCCGCTATAGCATGTCATCCACATATAACAGCAAGATGAATATACCCATTGTCCGTGTTCTTGAAGTAGCAACAATGATCCGCCTCACATCTGACAAAATCAATATCGTGCATGAATCCATCGACTTCCTGTACCACTGCTAGGAGCTTGTTAAGGCCATACAAGCTCTTAGTCAACCTGCAAACCAGTTCTCGTTACCCTTAAGACAAATATCCCTCTGGTTGTCTCATGTAAGTTTCTTCCTCCAAATCCCCATGAAGGAAGGCCTTCTTTACATCCATTTGCTCCAGCAACAAGTTATTCGCCACTACTAGCCCCAGAACCATTCTGATAGTGGTCATCTTCACAACAGGAGTGAATACCTCGTTGTAGTCAATACCGTACTTTTGCTGAAAGCCCCTTACAACCAACCTTGCCTTGTAACGTTTAACTGCCGTTTGCCTCCTCCTTGATCCGGTAAACCCACTTGTTATGCAATGCCTTCTTCCCCTTAGGCAGTCTAATCAACTCCCAAGTTTTTGTTGGCTTTCAATGAGTCCATCTCATCATCCATCGCAGCTTTCCACTTATCACAATGAACTACGAACAGCCTCCACATAACATTCTGGTTCCCCACTATCTGTCAATAACAAATAGCAATTTGAAAGAGTATACCTGTCAGGTGATCCACGCAACCTGCTGGATCTACGCAGCGGAATATCCGGTTCCGGAGTATGTGGTTCATCTTCAGTGACCCCCTGACCTTGGTCATCATGAACCGTCCTGCTCCACCCGAGTCTGGAATATCCACCTCTACAACCTCCGGTTCCGAACTAATATCTCAGATGCCCCTTTCTGTCCTTGTACAATACCTGTTCATTGAATACCACATCTCGACTACGAATAATTTTATGGTTTGGTCATCCCAAACTTATACCCGAAGTCATCCCCACCATACCCAATAAACGTACATTTTACAGATTTTGCATCTAACTTAGTTCTATCAGCAGAATCAATATGAACATATGAAACGCAGCCAAATATGCGAAGAAAGGACAGATTTACCTGCTTAGCCACTCCATGCTTCCTCTGGAATTCCATTCCCCAATGGTACCGATGGTCCCCTATTGATCAAGACAGCCGCCGTGTCAACTGCATATGCCCAAAACGTCTTCGGAAGTCCACACTTCAACCTCATACTTCTAGCCCGCTCGTTCAATGTCCTGTTCATCCTTTCTGCAACCCCGTTGGTGTGTGGTGTGCCTTTGGAGTTTTCTCCATACGAATCCCATTCGCTGCACACAATATTCCTTAAACTCCCCGAGCTCATACTCCCCTCCGTTATCTGATCGCAAGCACTTAAGCTTAAGTCCCGTCTGATTCTCCACCAAGGCCCTCCATTTCTTAAACCCCTCGAATGCCTCATCTTTGTGTTTCAAGAAATAAACCCAGACCTTCCTTGTTGAATCACAATGAAGGTCATGTAATATGACGCACCACCCAGAGAAGTTACCGGAGATGGTCCCCACAAGTCCGTGTGAACCAGTTCTAACTTTGCTTCCCTCAAAGCTCTACCTGTCCTCGAAAATTACTTCTCGCCTGTTTGCCAAACACACAATCTTCGCAGATCCCACGTCGACTGTCTTCAAACCCGGTAGTAGTCCCTTTGAACAAAGTATCTTCATCCCCTTCTCACTCATGTGACCCAATCGACAGTGCCACAATCAGTATCACCCCTTGGCTGACGCCACCGCGATACTATCCTTGGTGTTATTCGCCAAATACAATGTCCCCTCCTTATTACCCGAGCGATCTCAGAATCCTCCTTGGTGATAACCCAGTTCCTGCAGCCGAATGTTACCTTGTAACCTTCTTCGTCCCACTGCCCAACTGATAATAGGTTCTTTTTCAAACCCGGAATGTGCCTGACCCCGTTCAGATGTAAGACCTTCCCGTCCGATGCTCCTATTCTGACATCCCCCTTCCCCTTGATTTCCAAAGGCTCGCCATCCGCCAGATAGACCTTACCGAAATCACCGGAAGTATAATTCTCCATCTCTTCTGCATGCCGCAAGAGTGGAATGATGCCCCCGAATCCAGCACCCATGATTCTAGTGCACTACTAACACTCAGAACCAGTACATCATCACCTTCGACTGTCACATTCACCGAATTGCCCCCACGATTGGGACAATCCTTCTTGTAGTGTCCTAACTCCTTGCAATGATAACACTGCACCGATCCTTTCGCAACCCTTGGTTTATCTCTGATCTCCACGCCTTGCCCTTACCACCCACTACATTTTCCCTTGATTCAGTTCTCCCCTTATTGCTAGTACCCCGGCCTTCCCCTGCTGGTAGTAGCTAAGGCCGATCCCGAAGTAGACGATGTCCCCAACTTCTTCAAACGATTTTCCTCGCCCAACAAGAAATCCTTAACATCATCATACTTCAACTTGTTCTTACCCGCTGAAGCATTGATCGCTGTCACCGTTCCGCTCCAACTTCCTGGTAAAGACGCTAGCAACAAGCACGCATGAACCTCATCATCAAAACGTAATATCCAGCGCAGTCAATGAGTCTATAACATCCATAAACTCATCAATGTGCTTAGCTAAGGATCCTCCCTCTTGCATCTTGAGACTACCCATCTTGCGTATCAAATCAACCTTGTTTGCAGCAGATGGAGTTTTAAATCTCTCAGTAAGATAATCCAATAGCTCCTTTGTGGTCTTCGCCTTCTTGGTAGTCTTCGCGATCCACTTTGACAAAGTAGATCTAACCACCCCTAGGGCCTTCCGATCCATGAGATCCCAATCTTCTTGCTTTTCTCCTTCCGGTTTGACACCCTTTAGAGGCTTATAGATATCTTTGTTGTACAAGAGATCCTCTATTTGCATCCTCCAAAACCCGTAGTCAGAACCATCAAATTTCTCAACCGCCTGTTTGTCCTTGCCCATTCTTGATTGCTTGACAACACCCAATCGCTTGATAAACCAATCTTACGATTAACCCTGATCTCCAACCAGAGCTCTTGATACCAGTTGTTATGGATATGACCCTCCACTACCCAAGCAAACCCACAAGAACAATAACAGCACACAAACAAAGCACAAGAAATCAAAGCAAGAAAAGACACATAAATTGTTTACCCAGTTCGTCAATATGTTTGACTACGTCTGGGGGCACTACCAAGCCAGGATCTTGCACTATAATATGTTAAATCTGAGTTACAATGAGTATGGGGGCGGAACATTGTTTATATAGCAAACCAAGAGTAAGACCTAAACCTAAACATAAGAGAAATCCTAAAATCTGCACTTTCTCGGCATTCCAGGCGCCCGCTTGAAGGAGACCAGGCGCCCGCTTACATACCAATTCCAGGAACCGGACCTTCTGTCCAAACCGGGTGCCCGCCTGGTCAATACCAGGCGCCCGCCTGGAACACTGCTCCAGATTTTCTTCTCCTTGTTCCTTTGAGGGATCTCTACTCCAACATTTACTAGTTTATGTTCATTGTTTTCTAAGTATTGTAAGTGTAACGACCCAGATTTTCATAAAGTAAATAAATCCATAAAACATGGAAATACCAACAGTTGTCTTACAAAATCCAACTTAAACAGCCCAACGGCTAGTCTCCAATCATCAATTCAATAGTAAATGCGGAAGCGAAATTAAATACTAAGTCTTCAAGCCAGTTATAACCACTAGCTAAACAAAATAAACCATAAAGTCTTAATGTAACTGACACGGACAGCTTCATCTAGCGATCCGTCTACTTCTTTAAGTCGTTACCTGAAAAAAGATTATTAGAGAAAGGGTGAGCGAACAATGCTCAGTAAGTTCATACGGACTTCTCTGATAGCTAAGGAGAAGTGACCGAAAGAACGGACTCAATTGATAATTCCAAGGATCAGATATCAGTTCAAATACTAACTGCATATAACGAATACAGTTAACTACTCAAAGATTAGCGTCCTATTTCCATTCCGTCAATTCCAAGTTCCAAACACCTTTTCAGAGTGTCACACCTTTTCAGGGTGTTAAGTGAATAAGAGACCTTACACCTTTTCAGGGTGCTCCCTCATTTAGAGTTATCATGATAATCTGGAGTTCCACAAAGTCTAAGTTACACATAGTTAACTAGACTTATTTCCATTAGTCCGTTTCCTAGGACTGTTTCCACATTAGTCCTTTCAGGGACTAGTTAGTCCTTTTCAGGGACTATGCAGCTACACCTGTTGCAATTAGATATAGCATACTTTCCAAAATAGTGTTCCCTAATCGAGAGCACATGCAATTTCAAATATTCTAAGATTCCCTACGACCAAAACATGTCATAGGTAAGATATACAAAAGACGTTCATTAACGTGGAGTTCAAGTGCTATGGACCATATAGCATTCATGAAAGAATTATAGAGTTCCAATGAATAAAGAATTCAAGATACTTAGGAACGTACTCCCTTACCTTGCTAGCGTTGACTTCTAGCGGGTTCTTTGCGTACAATCTACAATCACGTAAAGATACTATTTTTAGGACAAGAACAATATTTATCCCCGTCCCCAATTCCTTTTCTAACTTTGACCTTTTGAGTTTACTTCTTAACTCTTTCTTAAGGTTCTTGCTTTAGTTTAGGGTTTAACTCACCCGTCATATCTTCCCAACACATCTTTACGTTTACGTAAAAGCTTACTACCAATCCAAGTGTCTTACGTTGACCCTATTTTATGAAAGTACTATTCACCATGTTGACTTACTATTCCCAGCGTTGACCTACTATTCCCAGTTGACTTTCACACATTAAGACACCTTGAAATACACACACAAAACTCTAAAGCACAAACCCTAACTTGTTACACACTCACATCGCACACACACACACACACGGCACATACACACACACTATACACACACACACCCGCACAAACACACACACACAGAGACACACACACACACGCACAAACACACACACACAGACGCACGCACACACACACAAACATACACACAGACGCACACACACACACACCCAACAGCCGCCAGCCGCCGCCATAGCCAGCCGCCGCCATTGCCAGCCGCTGCCACTGCCGCCGCCGTGTCGTGGTGGTGGTGGTGGTTCATGCATGCATGTCAATACTAATCCCATCTTTTCCATTAACTAGGTTTTCAACAATTAACAATAAACCCTAGTTTATCAATTTAGGGTTAGGGTTCTAAGTTTCGTTTCATCATTCCTAGGCGATACCCAACCCAAGAATAAATATTTAGGGGTGAAAGAATTACCTTTGAAGGGGGTTGAATCTTCTTCTTCCTCCTTCGCTCTTTCTCTTCTCTTCTTCTTCTTCCTCTCTCTCTCTCGGCTCTCTCTCTCTCCCGCCTCCTCTCTCTCTTTTTCTTTAGGGTTTTTGATTGACTCAAAATAATAGGGAGAGAGTTAAAGAATTTTTAAATACTTAGGTTTCCTATTCCAAAAAGGTTTTCCAAAGTTAACTAGATTGGGCCCTTCTTTATTAGCCCAACTCATTAATTAATTAATGAGCCCAATCGCAATAATAATATAAAAGCATACTAACAATAATAATAATGGGCCAAAAAGGCCGGTTATTACACCCTTCCCTCCTTAAAAGGGTTTGGTCCTCCAAACTAAACGTACCTTAAACAGCGAATAACTTGGGGTATGCTTCTCGCATCTCACTCTCGAGCTCCCACGTTGCTTCCCTTTCTGAGTGGTTGCTCCATTGAACCTTTACGTAAGGAATCACCCTCTTCCTCAGGGTTTGATCCTTGTGATCCACTATCTTTACCGGTGCTTCGTCATAACTCAGGTCAGCACGCATCCTCAGTTGCTTGTATTCAATTGCATGGCTTGGGTCAGGAATATACTTCCTCAACATAGATACATGAAACACTTTGTGAACTCCTGCTAAAACAGGCGGTAAAGCTAACTTGTATGCTACGGTCCCAACTCGTTCTAAGATTTCAAATGGTCCCACATATCTCGGACTCAGCTTCCCAGGGATTCCGAATCTCATCACTCCCTTGGTTGGCGAAATCTTCAAAAAGACATGGTCGCCCAGTTGGAACTCTAAATCGCGTCTTCGATGATCAGCATACGATTTCTGTCGGCTTTGCGCGGTTACTAACCATTTTCTAATTTGTAGAACCTTGTCGGCAGTCACTTGCACAAGTTCTGGTCCGGTTATCTTTCTCTCACCAACTTCGTCCCAACACGTCGGTGATCTACACCTCCTCCCATACAACGCTTCGTACGGTGCCATACCAATGCTAGTATGAAAACTACTATTATAAGCGAATTCTACTAACGGCAAGTGTTCATCCCAAGTTCCTTGCCAATCCAATGACGTAGCTCTCAACATATCCTCCAGCGTTTGAATAGTTCTTTCTGATTGCCCATCGGTCTGCGGATGGAAGGCTGTACTCATTGTCAACTCGGTACCCAACGCCCCTTGCAGACTCTTCCAGAATTTTGATGTAAACCTAGCGTCTCTGTCGGACACAATTGAGACTGGTATTCCATGCAATTTCACAATCTCATCTATGTAGAGTTTTGCCAACTTTTCCAGTGAATCGCTTACCTTTATTGCCAGGAAATGAGCAGATTTGGTGAGTCGGTCAACTATCACCCATATTATACCCTTTCAGCGTCCTTGGCAAACCCACTACTAAATCCATCGCGATATGCTCCCACTTCTATTCGGGAATAGGCAGTGTCTGAAGCAATCCTGCCGGTCTCTGGTGTTCACTTTTCACTTGCTGGCATACTAAACATCTTGAAATGAACTCAGCTATTTCTCCCTTCATATTGTTCCACCAGAATAATTCCCTTAGATTCCTATACATCTTCGTGTTCCCAGGGTGTACAGAAAATCTCGAACAATATTCTTCTTTCAAAATTTCCCTCTTGATATCCTCATTATTAGGTACACATACTCTAGACTGATACCTCAGGATTCCATCTTCTCCTACACGAAATTCCTTCGCCTTCCCATTGGCTATACTTTCCAGTACCTTCCTTAATTCTTCGTCTCTTCCTTGGGCTTCTTTAATCCTATCCATAAGCGTTGGCTGGACGTTCATTTGAGCCAAATACCCTTTAACCTCAACTTCTAGGTTAGTAATCTCCAAACGATCCCAAACATTCTTCTCCCTAGAAATCAGTGTGGCTAGCATCCCATGATTCTTTCTACTCAACGCGTCTGCCACCTTATTGGCTTTGCCAGGGTGATATAAGATCGTACAATCATAGTCCTTCAGCAATTCTAACCATCTCCTCTGTCTCATGTTGAGTTCTTTCTGCGTAAAGATATACTTAAGGCTTTTATGATCCATGAAAATCTGACATGTAACCCCATACAAGTAATGTCTCCAAATCTTCAGGGCAAATACCACAGCTGCTAATTCTAAGTCATGCGTAGGGTAATCCTTCTCATGGTTTTTCAACTGCCTGGATGCATAAGCTATCACCTTATCATTTTGCATTAATACGCAACCTAATCCTTTAAGTGAAGCATCACTATAAACCACAAATCCTTCGGTGCCTGATGGTAGTGCAAGAACTGGTGCAGACACCAAACGTCGTTTTAATTCCTCGAAACTTGTTTCACATTCATCAGACCAAACGAACTTGGCTCCTTTCTGCGTCAACTTGGTTAGTGGTAAGGACAACTTAGAGAACCCTTCCACGAATCTCCTATAATAACCTGCCAGTCCCAAGAAACTCCTTATTTCACTTACTGACGTTGGTCTCTCCCAATTTACAATAGCCTCTATTTTTGTTGGATCCACAGTAATCCCATCTTTCGACACCACATGCCCTAGGAATGCCACTTCCTCCAACCAAAATTCACATTTCTTAAATTTGGCATACAACTTTTGTTCCCGTAGGATTTGTAACACTAACCTTAAATGTTCCTCATGTTCCTTCTTAGTCTTTGAGTATACCAAAATATCATCGATGAATACAATCACACACGTATCTAAGAACTCTTGAAATATTCTATTCATTAGTTCCATAAACGCTGCCGGTGCGTTAGTTAATCCAAACGGCATCACCACAAATTCATAATGACCATATCTAGTTCTAAAAGCAGTCTTTGCTACATCTTCCTTCTTTACTCTTAGCTGGTGATAACCAGGTCTCAAATCTATCTTGGAGAAGTAACATGCTCCACGAAGCTGATCGAACAAGTCATCAATTCTCGGTAATGGATACTGGTTCCGTACCGTCACCCGATTCAATTCCCTATAGTCGATGCACAACCTCAGCGTCCCATCCTTCTTCTTTATAAATAAGACTGGTGCGCCCCATGGCGAAACACTTGGTCGAATCAATCCTTTGTCCAGCAACTCTTGTAATTGCTCCTTCAATTCTTTTAGCTCTAGGGGAGCCATCCTATATGGTGCCCTCGATATTGGTGTAGTTTCTGGTACCAAATCGATGGAAAACTCAACTTCTCTCTCAGGTGGTACCCCAGGTAAATCTTCTGGAAATACATCCTTGAAGTCCTTTATTACTGAGAGTGATTCTATAGTTACCTCTCTGGCATCAGTGGTACTCACGTACGCCAGAAATCCTCCACATCCCTTCCTTAGCATCCTACGCGCCTTCATAACCGAAATGATGTTCGATGGAGCCTTAGGTCTCGTACCTTTAAAACAACACTCTTCTCCAGAAGGTAGCTTGAACTTAACCTCTTTTCTAAAGCAATCTATATGAGCATGATAGGATGCTAACCAATCCATCCCTAAGATCACATCAAACTCATCCATCTTCAAACTAATATGGTCGACTTCGAATTTCCTACCGTTCAATTCTACAGGGCATCCCTTATATACTGAAGTAATAGAAATCGAGTCTTTAGTCAACGTATCTACTACTAACGAATGCTCTAGTACTTCAGGGACCAATTTCAGTTTATTTGCTAGATGAGTGCTTATCACAGAATGAGTAGCGCCAGAATCAATCAATGCATGAACATTACGAGAGTAGAGTTGTACCGTACCTGCCACGAGATCATTAGTGGCGCGTGCATCCTTAACTGTCATAGTGAAGACACGTCCATTACCTCCACCTTTTCCCTTATTGTCGTCCTTTCTCCTTTGGCCTTGTTGTCCCACCTTGGTTCCGGGCACTTCCAATGGGGATGTCCCATCTTGTCACAATTGTAGCATTTCTTCTCCTTGTACCAGCACCCTTCAGTCTTATGCCTCCCGTCACATACTTGGCATTTCACGTCTGAGCCTTGCCCTTTGGCATCTTCTCTTTTTCCATCTCTACGGATTCCTTGACCTTTATTAGGGTACTTGTTAGCCATACCATCTTTCTCACGATCATCACTCGTCTTGCGCTTGTTATTCTCATTCTTATTCCAGCTTCCTTTGGTAGGTTCCTTTTCAGCCGTCTTCTTCCTTTCATCCTTCTTGTTCCGATAATTGTCCGCTTTAGTTTCCACAATCTTAGCTCGGTCCAACACTTGATCATACGTTGGCAACATCAGTGGGGTAATTCTGTAGCGGATTCGGTCACTCAGACCAAGTTCGAACTTCCGGGCCTTTTGCTCATCATTATCGAAGAGCGCCGGAGCAAACTCTAGCAATTCTGTAAACTTCTCGCAATACTCGTCCACGGTCATCCTTCCTTGGGTTAGAGTCATGAACTCTGCCACCTTAGCGTTTCGAACGCTCATTGAATAATACTTTGCATAGAAAATGCGCTTGAATCCATCCAAGTAAGCGCAGCATCACCACGAGCCGTAGCAGCTCTCTTTTCTCCTTCCCACCATTTCAGGGCTTGTCCCTTAAGCATGAATGTGGCGAACACCACCTTTCTTTCTGGAGTACAATCCAGAGTTTCGAAAACTTTTTCCATGTCTTTTACCCAGTCTTCTGGTTTCTCACTCTTAGAGCCCGAAAATGACTCCGGATTCCGTTTCTGAAAGAGTTCCAGCGGATCCCTCATAGGAACTTGTGGGTTCTGCTGTGGTTGAGTCAATTCCGTCATAACTTGCCCGATGCCGGCCACAGTTTGATTCAAAGTTCTAAACAAATTTGCCATATCAGGGTCAACTCGTCCCTCGGCGTTAGCGTTTCTTCCAGATCCTCTTCCAGCCATCTGAATAAGATTATTCTTAAGTTAATATTGTAGGGGAGAACGCATTATTTACATTACACACGCATGGCTACTATGTCTAAATACTATCATACATAGGGCCGTCCCCAAAAGATAAAGTTTCTACATTAATTCCAGGTTCTAGCCATTTACTAGGCTACATTCATTCATTAGAGGTCAATTCACTGGACCCATTACTATACACAATTGGCCATCAAATTATGCCAATTACTTCTACAGTTAACTACTACTTATGAAGTCATTCACAGTTTTGTTTCAGTCATTCTACTAGACCAGAACTATTTCCACTTGGCCGTTTTTCATGAGCCATACTTCTAATTAAGGTCTTTTCTCGACCTACACTTCTTGTTTTACTAGATCACATTCCATAGTTAGACATAACGGATAACAAAGGTCAATTACTAAAGAATAATTTCAATACTTTTATTAAATGAAACTTCCAACATCCAATAGTTAAGAAAGAAAATTCCAACTAAACTTCTAACTATAACTACTTACTTATACTATGAAAGAGATAAAAGAATATCTAACTTCTATTTTTCTTCAAAGGTTCGCATTTTTCCTTGGTCTTCCCCTAGGTCTTCCACTAGGGACCTTGGGTGCCTTCTTCGAACCTCTTGGCCTCCCTCTAGGCCTACGAACCGGTACCTCCACTATCTCTTCATCATCCTCCACCAGAATTGGGGCAGCTTCATTGCCCTCTACATTAACCTCCATTTCCTTGACTATTACATGTTCCTCAATTAGATTTCCTGCCCTCTTCAATCAAAGTTGCTGCCATTTGTGGGTCTACTTCCTTCAATGCAAAGTAATAGTTTCGCACATCATCACATAACATATCAGCCCACTCTCTGAATCCCATTAGTTCTTCCTTCCTTTCCTTTAATTCCTTGCTAGTGTCTCTTAGTGCTTTTTCTGCAATCAGCCACTTGTTCAAAGTAATCCTTCCTTTAGCTTGTTCCTTCTTCAGAGTCTTATTCAACTTCCTTATCCGAAGAGAGTACCTCTTAACCACTTTGGTCACGTTCTTTCCTAGCGATTTCATCTTCAAGTTCTTCTCAACTCCGTTCATGACCTACAACCATGACATTACCACAATTAGTGACCATAATCTTAATGATATAAATGATTACCAAAATATCTTTTAAACACCAACAAAATGCATCAATGTAATACTCAAGGTTCACTCCTAAGTATTTCTTTGGACTCCTAAATTGATCTCAGATTCTTTCCCAAATTAGAAGGTTCCCAATTTAGAAAGTTTCCCAAAATAGAAAGTTTCCTAAAATAGAAAGTTTCCTAAAACAGAAGGTTTCCTAAAATAGAAAGTTCCACCTTAAGCAATCCTAGTACTCCTAGAATGCTCAATCAAACCTATTAAATATCAGAGTTTCCTATCCCTTAAGTTCTAAAACCTTAGCTCTGATACCAACTGTAACGACCCAGATTTTTCATAAAGTAAATAAATCCATAAAACATGGAAATACCAACAGTTGTCTTACAAAATCCAACTTAAACAGCCCAACGGCTAGTCTCCAATCATCAATTCAATAGTAAATGCGGAAGCGAAATTAAATACTAAGTCTTCAAGCCAGTGTAACCACTAGCTAAACAAAATAAACCATAAAGTCTTAATGTAACTGACACGGACAGCTTCATCTAGCGATCCGTCTACTTCTTTAAGTCGTTACCTAAAAAAGATTATTAGAGAAAGGGTGAGCGAACAATGCTCAGTAAGTTCATACGGACTTCTCTGATAGCTAAGGAGAAGTGACCGAAAGAACGGACTCAATTGATAATTCCAAGGATCAGATATCAGTTCAAATACTAACTGCATATAACGAATACAGTTAACTACTCAAAGATTAGCGGTCCTATTTCCATTCCGTCAATTCCAAGTTCCAAACACCTTTTCAGGGTGTCACACCTTTTCAGGGTGTTAAGTGAATAAGAGACCTTACACCTTTTCAGGGTGCTCCCTCATTTAGAGTTATCATGATAATCTGGAGTTCCACAAAGTCTAAGTTACACATAGTTAACTAGACTTATTTCCATTAGTCCGTTTCCTAGGACTGTTTCCACATTAGTCCTTTCAGGGACTAGTTAGTCCTTTTCAGGGACTATGCAGCTACACCTGTTGCAATTAGATATAGCATACTTTCCAAAATAGTGTTCCCTAATCGAGAGCACATGCAATTTCAAATATTCTAAGATTCCCTACGACCAAAACATGTCATAGGTAAGATATACAAAAGACGTTCATTAACGTGGAGTTCAAGTGCTATGGACCATATAGCATTCATGAAAGAATTATAGAGTTCCAATGAATAAAGAATTCAAGATACTTAGGAACGTAATCCCTTACCTTGCTAGCGTTGACTTCTAGCGGGTTCTTTGCGTACAATCTACAATCACGTAAAGATACTATTTTTAGGACAAGAACAATATTTATCCCCGTCCCCAATTCCTTTTCTAACTTTGACCTTTTAAGTTTACTTCTTAACTCCTTCTTAAGGTTCTTGCTTTAGTTTAGGGTTTAACTCACCCGTCATATCTTCCCAACACATCTTTAGGTTTACGTAAAAGCTTACTACCAATCCAAGTGTCTTACGTTGACCCTATTTTATGAAAGTACTATTCACCATGTTGACTTACTATTCCCAGCGTTGACCTACTATTCCCAGTTCACTTTCACACATTAAGACACCTTGAACTACACACACAAAACCCTAAAGCACAAACCCTAACTTGTGACACACTCACATCGCACACACACACAAACACACGGCACATACACACACACACACCCGCACAAACACACACACACAGACACACACACACATACGCACAAACACACACACACACACAGACGCACGCACACACACACACACAAACACACACACAGACGCACACACACACACACCCAATAGCCGCCAGCCGCCGCCATAGCCAGCCGCCGCCGCCGCCATCGCCATCCGCTGCCACTGCCGCCGCCATGTCGTGGTGGTGGTGGTGGTTCATGCATGCATGTCAATACTATTCCCATCTTTCCATCTTTTCCATTAACTAGGTTTTCAACAATTAACAATAAACCCTAGTTTATCAATTTAGGGTTAGGGTTCTAAGTTTCGTTTCATCATTCCTAGGCGATACCCAACCCAAGAATAAATATTTAGGGGTGAAAGAATTACCTTTGAAGGGGGTTGAATCTTCTTCTTCCTCCTTCGCTCTTTCTCCTCTCTTCTTCTTCTTCCTCTCTCTCTCGGCTCTCTCTCTCTCCCGCCTCCTCTCTCTCTTTTTATTTAGGGTTTTTGATTGACTCAAAATAATAGGGAGAGAGTTAAAGAATTGTTTAAATACTTAGGTTTCCTATTCCAAAAAGGTTTTCCAAAGTTAACTAGATTGGGCCCTTCTTTATTAGCCCAACTCATTAATTAATTAATGAGCCCAATCGCAATAATAATATAAAAGCATACTAACAATAATAATAATGGGCCAAAAAGTCCGGTTATTACAGTAAGCCTATAAATAGGCCTCCCATCCTAGTCTCAAAGTGTCTCAAGAAAGTGTCAAAAATTCAGATTTTATATAGTAAAAAAGTTCTTCTCCATATTTTATCGTCTTGCTCTATATTTCATATTATTTTAAAGAAGACTCTTTAGACTTAGACGTGATCACGCCTAAGTGAAGTTTGTCTTCTGCCCTCTTTATCCAACAGTGGTATCAGAGCCCACTTGGGCAGCCATGAACGGTGGTACTAATGGTTGTACGAATGGTGGTGGTAGTCAACCACAAATTCCTATATTGGATGGGAAAAATTATGCTCGATGGCGTATTAAAATGATGGTACTTTTTGACTATCAAGAGTTGCTTGAAGTCGTGGAGGATGGCATAGGAGTGCTTGAGGAGAACGCAAATGATGCGCAAAGACAAGCACATCAACGTGCTTACAAGAAAGATAAGAAGGCGTTGTATTACATCCATCAAGGTGTAAATGATGTGGTGTTTGACAAGATTGCTGGAACAACTACGTCAAAGGAAGCGTGTGATATTTTGGAGAATTCGTTCAAGGGAGTTGACAAGGTGAAAAAGGTAAAACTCCAAACATTGAGGCGAAGGTATGAACTTCTTGGAATGGAGTCTTTGGAAAGTATTTCAGATTATGTTAGTAGAATTCTTGCTTTAACAACAGAAATGAAGTCATATGGAGAAAAAGTTGAAGATTTAGCGATTATGGAGAAATTTTTTAGAACACTCACACCTCGATTTGAGCATGTCGTGACAGCGATCGAGGAGTCTAAAGATCTTTCGGTGATGACAGTTTATGAGTTGTCAGGCTCTTTGCAAGGGCACGAGCAGAGAATGAAGGAGAAGTCAATTGAGAAGTCGACCGAGCAAGCATTACAAGTTTCTCATGTCCACTCCCCAAATAAAAACAACAATGGTGTACAAGATGGAAGTGCTCAAGGTTATCATAACGGCGGTGGTTCTCGTGGAAGAGGACGAGGACATGGACAAGAATGAGGACGAGGATCTGGACAAGACCGAGGTCGAGGACATGGTTACTATGGTCAAGGTCGAGGTGATTACAACAACAATAACAGAGGAGGAGAAAGAGAACAAAGACATGATCGTGTAGGAACAAATGACTACCGAGGACGTGGTAGAGGAAGGTATGATAAGTCAAATGTTAAGTGTTATGAATGTCATGAATATGGTCATTATGAAACTTAGTGTAGATATAGAGATAATTTTGGAGATGGAGAAGAAGCTCGATTTGCAAGAGAAGGTAAAAATGACGATGGTCAAATTCTTTTGATGGTAACAGCGGCGACTGAAGATCCCGGTTACTACACTTGGTTCCTTGACACGGGTTGTACAAATCACATGTATGGAAAAAAGGAGTTGTTTGTTGATCTTGATGAGACGGTAAGGTCAAAAGTCAAGTTTGCCGATGATAGCACAATACAGGTGATGGGAAAAGGAAGAGTTCTCATAAAATTGAAGAATGGAGATCACAAGTATATCTCGGACGTGTTCTATGTTCTGGATATGAAGAGTAATTTGTTAAGATTGGGGCAACTTTTGGAGAAAGGGTATGATATGCGGCTATATGACAACCAACTCACCATGTTTGATAGGCAAGGTACACTCATTCTAAAGTCCCCTCTTTCAAAGAATAGAATGTTTCGAGTTGATATTGAGTGTGATTCCTATCACTGCTTTAATGCTATTGTGAAAGATGAATCTTGGTTGTGGCATTTTCGTTTTGGTCACTTGAATTTTCGTAGCTTGAAATTTTTGGCTCAAAAGGAGATGGTTAGAGGTTTGCCTACCATTAATCACCCTGAACAATTGTGTGAGGGATGTATTGTTGGAAAGCAACATAGAGCTCCATTTGTGGTTGGAAGAACTTGGAGAACAAGGAGGCCTCTTGAGCTTGTTCATTCGGATGTGTGCGGCCCACTTAATGTGTTGTCAAATTGTAATAATCGGTATTTTCTTACCTTTATTGATGATTTCACAAGAAAAATATGGGTTTATTTTATTCAAAGAAAGTCTGAAGTTTTGATTGTTTTAGAGAGTTCAAGACTCTCGTTGAAAAGCAAAGTGGTTGTTGTCTTCAATATTTACAGACTGATGGTGGTGGTGAGTATACTTCTAATGAATTTGCCGAGTATTGCAAGGAACAGGGAATAGAGCATGAAGTTACATTTCCCTACACACCACAACATAATGGAATTACCGAGCGGAAGAATCGAACAATATTGGATATGACGAGAAGCATGTTGAAAGCCAAGGGGATGTCGAATACATTTTGGGCGGAAGCTGTCTCATGTACAGTTTATTTGTTGAATATGTGTCCAACAAGAAGTGTTAAAGATGTTACTCCCGAAGAAGCGTGGAGCGGTTTCAAGCCAAGTGTGAAGCATCTCAAGGTATTTGGTAGTATTGCATATGCTTATGTTCCAACCGAAAAAAGAAGAAAGCTTGATGATAGAGGAGAGACGACCATCTTTGTGGGTTACAAGAATGGTGGATACAAGTTGTTCAATCCGGTTACAAAGAAAGTAATTTTTAGTAGAGATGTGTTATTTGCCGAGGAAGATGCTTGGAATTGGGATGTTGATGTTCTGAATGATTCTCGACGCACTTCCATTTTCATTCTTGAAGATGAAGTGACTCAACCTGTCCCAACTGCGGTCATAGACGAAGAGGTGGTGGAACCAGTTTCTCCTAATACACAAGTGCCGACACCTCAACCCGCATTGGCAAATGAAAGACCGAGAAGGAATAGGCAGCCATCTACCCGATTGGAAGGTTTTGAGGTAACTCGTGATGATGAAGTTAATGATGATGGAGATTTAGTGCATTTTGCCATGTTTGCAGATAGTGAGCCAGTCAAGTTTGAGGAGGCAGTCCAAGATCCAAGGTGGATTCAAGCAATGCAAGAGGAAATAAGAGCGATTGAGAAGAATAAGACATGGCAATTTGTTGATATTCCAAAAGAGAAGAAAGCAATTGATGTGAAGTGGGTTTTCAAGACAAAGATAAAGGCGAATGGTGAGATTGAAAGGCATAAAGCACTTGAAGCAAAAGGATATGAGCGAAGGCCCTGTTATGGTTATCAAGAGAATCATGTTATGCATGGGAGGAGAAAACATATTGATACTCGTTTTCATTTTCTTCGTGATCAAGTTGTGAAGAATGAGATTTCGTTGGTGTATTGCAAGTCTGAAGATCAAGTTGCGGATATTCTTACTAAGCCGTTGAAGTTCGAAGCTTTTGTGAAGCTCAAGCGGATGATGGGAATGACATCATTCGAGAATCAAGATTAAGGGAGGATGTTAATCTTGATTCTGTTGAAGTTAATCTTGATTATCCTAGATTATTCTAGAAAGTATTTTTGGTGCATGGTTCATAATGCCAAAGGTCAAGAGTCATTAGTCTAGATAAGGATTAGTTAAGATAACTATTGTCCTTTTGTTTACTAGTTTATGTTCATTGTTTTCTAAGTATTGTAAGCCTATAAATAGGCCTCCCATCCTAGTCTCAAAGTGTGTCAAGAAAGTGTCAAAAATTCAGATTTTATATAGTAAAAAAGTTCTTCTCCATATTTTATCCTCTTGCTCTATATTTCATATTATTTTAAAGAAGACTCTTTAGACTTAGACGTAATCACGCCTAAGTGAAATTTGTCTTCTGCCCTCTTTATCCAACATATTCACTCTATCCAAAGACGGGAGGTCCCCAGCAGACTATGTAGGTGCCGAACAAAGATTCCATTTTCTGAACATTGTGAGATACAGCATAACTCCCAATCTTTTCCACAAACTTATGTCTCACTGATCCATCAAAACATAAATAGACCGAAGAAATTTCACAGTGGTTATAGCAAAATGACAAAAGCGGGTTCACAAACTTTGTAATCTTGGGGTAAGCACGATATTCATAAGGTACAAAGTTAAGACAGGGAAGAGACTTCCATCTAGATGACAATACACTGGTTTGAACAGCATATTTAATATCGTTAAAAGAAAGCTGCTAATTCTTATCATGTTCAACCCTAATTCTCACTTTCTCGTTCCCAAAAATTCATATTATTTCTCTCACTGCATCTAATCCAACCTTTTCTTTGTAATTCACCCATACTTAACGAACCAATTTCAAAAGGTCAAACTCCATTTTCATCCATTGTACTTTCAACTGTGTTTCACTTTAACCATTGTATTTTTTTTTTCTTTCAAAAATATCATTGTACTTTGGGAAAAATATCATTTTAACCCCAAAATCGCGGATTGAGTCACAGATTAGTTGCGGATTTAGCCACGGATTTGGGGTCAAAATGATACATTTTCCAAACTACAATGGTATTTTTGGAAGAAAAAAAGTAATCCCTCCGTCCCAAAATTATCTTCATACTTTTTTCGGTGTTATTGCGAAGGAACATTGAGCAATAATTTTAGGTTGATATAATTGTCATAATGAAAATCTAAAACTTGGTATTAACAGTATTGTTGATGGCGTATCAATAACAAGTTTTAGATTTCTTTTAGGACAACTAAATCAAACTAAAATTATTGCTCAAAGTTCATTTGCAATAACAGCGAAAAAAGTATGAAGATCATTTTGGGACAGAGCTAGTATAATGGTAAAAGTGAAACATCACGTAAAGTACAATGGATGAATGGATGAAAACGGAGTTTGCCCATTTCATAAAATGAACTGATTTCTCTCACTGCATCAAACCCTACCCTTTCCTGCATTTCCCACATTTTCAGGAAGAATAATACTAGGGGCACAAAAAAGTCACAAAAACTTGCTCACAAAATCTTAGGTGTAATAATTTTATTGGTGTTTTTAATTAGAGTGTGGCGGGTCCATTGGCGGGTCCATTATCGATGCAACCAATAAAATATCACCATCTCATTTTGTGAGCAAGATTTTGTGCCCCTAGCATTGCTATTTCAGAAACCCAATTCCTAACGAAGCATGATACGAAAACCAATGAAAGTTGATAAATGTGTTTTTACACATTTAAAGAGTACTATTCCGTAACTCATTTTATGCTCGATCTTGAGTTTTATTGTGTTTTAATGGCTTTTGTGGAGATATGTATAAGACAGGAAAATAGGTACTTTTGGGACGTTCTCGGACCTAAAGGAAGGTAATGAATGCATGAGGACGGAATGGAATCAAAACAGAAGAAGAAAAGAAGAAATATACGATTCAGGAATAGTGGGCGGCCGCACACCCCTATATGGTCGGTCGCACACTTGTGAGGAATTTAGCTCAGATTCATTTCAGGACCATTGGGCGACTGCACATGAAATTTTGGGCGGCCGCACAGCTTGCCGGGCAGAAAATATCCAGTTTCCTAATATCTTTAGGTTTTTAATTGTTTTCCTTTCTGTAACCCTATTTGACCCTAGTATAAATACTGAGTAACTCCAGCAGCCATAGGACGTGTTTTATCATATTTTTCAAGTCTTGTAAAAGATTAGAGATTTACAAGTTTTATTCAATGTTACTATTCATCAATTCATGTCTTCTTCTCAAGAAATTGTGATGATCAACATGAGTATGCGCGGCTAATCTCCTCGTTCTACGGATTGGAGGTAACATGTACGGATTTGATTTGTGATAAATAATTCATCTTCAATCTTTGTTGTTGGGTTCTTTAAAAGGGTTTTTCATATAATTAATCGGTGTACACGGATTTCAAGTGATTGATCTGCGTATATAAAGTCTATACTTTTAAAGAATATAATTGAGACTTGCTGTTGGTCCCAGAGGGCAACAAGGGTATAGAACCGCTAGAGGGGGGGGGGTGAATAGCGGTCCAAAACATTTTCTAAAATACCCTTAAAATCAACCGAGTACTTATCAGTTTGGCCAACTGCGGTTCAAAGCACAAGAACCGAACTGATAAAATGCACAACGGAGTTTGTGGTTTGGCCAAATAGGTTAGTTAAAGAGTTGGGCGGTTTGACTCAGGTTGAGAAAACACTATGATGCAACTAAATAGTTAAACTTAAAGTTCAAAGGAAAACACAATTCATCTTTCAAGTCATTTCGTATATGGAGACAAGTTAAAGACCACAGACAAGAAAGATAAATATCAAGACAGAAAATAAAGATCAAACACACAAATTGAAGAGGTTCGTTCTTAAATGAACTACGTCCTCTACCTAGATGGTTAGTCTAGGATTTTCTAATAGCTACTAGACTTGTATTAATTTAGAGGAGGTTTTACAAGATGAATCTAAACTCTAAACAATAAGTCTAACCTAAGCTATAATAACAACCGGTGTTTTCGAAGTATATAATCTATGTGATCATATAAATCGGGTGTGTGTGTGTGAAAAGAAATCAAATGCTCTAAGTATCTAAATGATGGTTGAGCAAATGGAAGTCTTTTGGTGTAAAGGCTGAGTATGAAAGGTTGTTAGGCTTGAAGCTTTGATGAAGAAAACTGGGTTTGCTAAGGAGATGGTTTAAAGATATGAATATCTGGGTTTGAATCTTCAAAGCAAACTTGAACACTTGGGAATTAATCTCTTGAAGCTCAGCAACCTTCATTGTTGAATAATGGAGGCTATTTATAGGCAGAGCACCCTTGTGACCGTTGGGTAAAGATTTGAATCAAATCTGAAGGGTACAGTGCTGTCGAAATCCCATTGGTTGAGCTGTCATTTTCGTCCTTGGTTTTGTCTTGTAGTCCTAAGTAGTTGTTGCACCACTACCTGACATTTTTCCTTTGTTGCAGAAAAGACTAACGGTAAACTATTCAAACTGATAGACAAACCGACATTCCTTGCAGAAACTCCAAGTTAACTTAGAGTTATTTTGACAAGACATAACAACATCCATTTATGGTTAAAAAGGGAATGTTTGTCTAAGGAATAAATGACATATCTTTAATTCTTCAATAACTGCTCTGCGGTTTCACCAAGCATAGGAGCGGTTTGAAGGATGATCTTGATGGGCGGTTTCATCAAACATGCAGACTGCAGTTTGATGAAAACTGAAGGACTCCATGCTGGCGGTCTCAAGATGACGGCTTGAAGCACTAAACCGCTAAGATATAAAACCGAACAATACTCAGCCTAGACAATCAAAAATCTAGAAATGGACTTATCTAAAAATTGAAGTAGAACTTCATTACATGCGGTCCTAAAGTCCATAAAAAGACACGTGGCATGGATCAATCAAATTAAGGTGGGTGTACTAACAATGAATCCTAACAATCTCTCCCTATTTGATTGATGCCATTACCACACTATGATAATAGCAAAACATTGTACTTGGTAAGAACATGTCCGAAATAAATTTCATGAAATTGCATGTCCCAAGTCAATGCACACACTATGCTAGATCATAGATTTCTAATCTATCAAAAATAAAGGAAATAAAGAAAAGATAGAAAAGAAATGCATTCAGATGCATATAGAATGATATGATTTTGAGAATCAGAAATGCATGTTTAAACTGAATGTTTAAAACACAATGCACTTAAAAGTATTTTCATGATGAATGTAGTGCATGAGGTTTTAAGAGATGCAAGCATTGTTTCACAAACAAGCAGTTTGAATAAACAAAGTTTTGGAAACAGAATGCTATGCAGTCATTCTCATTATAATTCAATCATAAAGGTTTGAAACTTACAAAGTACATGAATTATAAGAGAAAACACAAAAGACTTAGAAATTACAATCTAGTCTATCTCATCACCGGCAGCAGGAGCTATATCTTCTTCAGCATTTTCAGCAATATTGGCCTGCGCGGCTTGATCATCAACTGCAGCTTGATCTGGGGCGGCTTGATCAACATTGGCATTGTCGGTTGGAACAACATTTCCTGAACTGGAGGCATGAACGGTTTCAACAATCAAATCTGCTGCACGAAGCCGAACCACAGTAGGTTCGTTGATTCTAGTTTCAATAGCAGCAGTTTATCTGACTAATCTGCCGGTTCTAAGCATTAAGTGCTCAGTGCTGCCAAAAGAATGTTGAACCAGAATGTCAAGCTTTCCTTCTAAAGAGTCCATCCTGGTATCAACTTCCTGCTGCTTTAAGGAATAAATCTCATGGTTGGTTCTGACCATGTCTTGAAGGGCAAGTTGATTCTCCAAAACTCTTTTCAGCATATTTTTGATCTCAAAAATATCATTCACTCTCTCCCCCTTAATGGCATCAAGATCAGACTGAATAGTGAGGAGATGAGTGTCAAACCGAGAAGTGGCAGCTTGCTGATGAAACTGAATGTTCCTAACCGCATCTATCAAATCGGCGGTTGAGGCACGAAGTGGTAAAACAGGATAGGAAGAAACTGAAGGAGGAGGTTCATCAGAAGGAGAGTAGTCAGGCATTGGCTCATCATCATCATCATCATCATCAGAGATGGAGATGGCATCATCAGATGAAGGCATTTTGGCTTTGCCTTTGACCGTAGTACGAGCCTCCTCAAAAGATTCACCCATTGAAACTCTAAGGGCAATCTCAAATTCAATGGGATCAAACTGAGCAGCAGAATAAATAGGAATAATGGCAGTTTGAGAGGGAGGTGAAGGAACAGGATACCTCATGAAATCATTATAAAGAAAAATGGAATGGGAAGGAACAATGAATATGCGGTATAGGTTTGGAATGCAATGACAATTAAAGTATAGAAAGAATTGAGAGGCAAGAGAAGGATCCAAGAGAACCTGATAAGCAATCTCAGCCATAATCTGATCTGCAGCTGAAAGAATGGTTTAATCAACAACAGCCTCCATTTCTTCTTTTGGAAAGATGGCATAAGGATTAGGGCGGCCAGCCTTCAAAAATCTGTCTTCGGCTTTGGCGGCGGCACGGGCACGAGCTCCAGCCCTTCGTTCCCTAGAAGTTTCAGCCTTGAACCTCTTCAGATAAGATGCCAATTCTGTGGCACTCTTCCTTTTCTTTGGTGTCGGTTTTATGAAGGAAACTGAAGTCTGAACCGAAGTCATAACCAGTGGTTGAACTGAAGGAAGAGGCAGTGGTTGAACCGACAAAGAAGTAGATGGCAAAACCGGAGTTGGCAAAGCCGTTATAGGAGCATATGGTAAATCAGGAGATGAAGATGGAGTATGCTCTGGTGAATCAAAGTTCAGTTTTCTTTTAAGTGAAGGAGGGGAGACTTCAACCATCATTGGGTCAATACCTGCCTTTCTCATCTCAGCTTTTTCTCTTAATTCTTTTGCAAATGCGCCTTCAAGAGGTGAGTGATCCTTTTTGTCATGAGCCTCACTGAAGTCTACTGCACCCGGTGGCCTTGTCTGCCAGTGTTCCACAAACTCATATTTCTTTATCAACTTTCTTCTCTTCTTTGGCGGTTGAACCTCAAGAATTTCAATATCTTGCTCAGGTTCATTTGCCTCAGACATGTCAGTCTGCTCAGGCATATCTGCAGCCTCAGACACTGTGGTCTGCTCAGGCTGAACCGCAGCCTCAGACTCTTCGGTCTGCTCAGGCTCGGTTTGAGTAGAAGGTTTAAGGTTAGGAAAGGCTTTATAAATCTCAGCCAACTGTTCTTCAGAGAACTGAACAGATGACGGTTTATAAGTTGAAGGTTTAGGAGGAGAGGAGATAGGGAGGAAAAGATGAGGTGAAGGAATGAGTTCTGGAATAGATTTTGCTTTGGCAGCTTTGAGAGAGGAGGCATCCATAGCAAAGTTAAGAGATTTCTCCACATTCTGATGTAATGGAGAGAGAGGTTTAATTTGAGGTTTGGGAATTGGAGGTTTTGAAAAGGTAGAGGAAAGTTTGATTGGTGGGAATGAAGATGAAGAAGATGAAGGTTTAGAAAGTGGTTTGGATGAGGGTTTAGAGGGAGGTTTGGCTAGGTCTGCCTTTGTAATAACTGAGGGAATTTGGACGGTTCCCTTCCTTTTCCTTGGAGCAGCGGTTTCCTTGGGACGAGCCGCAGGTTTAGACCGAACTGCAGGCTCCCCCTCAACCGCAGGCTCCCCCTCAGCCTGTACCGTGGTCTGGGCAAGATGGCTTAAACCTAATCTGTTCAAAGTAGCGGTCTGACCTTCATTCCTTAACATCGTAGCATGGGCCTGATCAGTAATGGCACCAGCATACGATTTCCCAGACTTGTTGAGCCGAGCCTCAGGAAATGGACCACGTTCAGCTTCAGGTAATGAATCCTCATTCCAAACTGCCTGTGCATACCGCCATCCAAACGCGGTTCTGAATGCATCGAGCTTTGACAACCCAAACACTGACTTCTCAATTGGATCCAACCAATAATCTTTGTTTTCTGAACTGAATTTGAAGATATCCACATCTTGATGCAAGAACTTGGTCAGAAGCCTGCAGTGGGTCCTGATCTTAGACTTCCCAGCGGCTTTAGCAGCGTGGAGGCGGTTTAGGGCATTGATGATCTCCTTCATCACAACTTTGGGCCAGTGCAGTTTCTTCCCTTTAAGAATTGCCACACAGTAATCATACTGTTCACTTGTAAAGTTATTGTGATTCCCATTTTTGCACATTACTCCAGAATCAACCAATTCACATAAATGAGCCATTACTTCTTCAAAGTCCTTTTTGGAGGAATTCTTGGTGGAGAAAGAATTAACTCCAATCAACTCCATAGTTGTATTGCTTCGAACCTCCGGTTTAATCCCCAAAACACCAGAATTTTCAAGTCCTGCTAGGACTGCAATTTTGGAAGCGGTTAAGATCACTTCTTTGCCACAGACGGTGGACTTGATAGCATCCTCATACTTCACCTGACCTGTTTCTAGGTCTCTGATTTGTTCTCCCCTTACGTCCAACAAAGCTGCATCAGTAGCAATCCCATTTTCAAAAAATTCAGCACAGATGATAGTTACGAATTGAGGCTCGTCCATGAGAAATAGAGGGAGCAGCTTCGCATCATTCAGCAGTTTAAGGAGCTTCCTTCCAACTGCATCTTGTTTAACTTCCTCTTCTAGTATCCTAGAACCGGGTACAAAGTTTGAAGGATCCTGAAAAATATTCTAAGTTAGAAATAATTTGAAGAATGGCAAACCTTAAGCAAACCGCGGTTTGAGTAAGATTTACAAACTATAACGAGGAATCCTAACAATGAAAACATGCGGTTCAAGGAGAGTAAGGGTAAAAATGTAAAAACAAAAAATGAGTGAACAGTAAACATAAAACGGATCAAAGAGGGAAAATTTTGAAAAAGAGTTTGAATGCACGAAGAACACGAAGAATAGAGTATGAATATGGAAAACAAAATCTTAACCAAAATGTAAAAGAATTATACCAAAATAACCACAAAGGGCAGATCCTAACAAAGTTCTAAATAAACTGAGAGAAATAACAACACATGAACCCAGAATCTGCACAACTGCGCAAGAACACCAAATAACCCCAAAATCGATTTTGCCCAAGAATTGAACACAAATCACAAAATAAAGTAATCAAACAGTATATATAGGACAATGCGAGTTCAGGCCAACCAAAAATTCGAAGAAAAAGCATAAAATGATCAAAGGAAGATGAACAAGCTTTTAAGCTACAACAATGGTGGACAAATGAAATAAACTGAGTTAGGGTTCAGAAATTCATACCATATCAGGCTTCGAAGGTTTGGAAGATGTAGAAGTAGAAGCAAGATCGATTGATTTCTTTGGTGCCATTAAAAAAAAATCGTTTAAGTAAGAAAATTTGAGTGAGAACAGAGAGTGGAGAGTGTGAGCAGAGGAGAGAGAAGGGTTTTTGCTAAAAAGAGTAAGAAGTTAAAAAGTTAAATTGAAAATGGTTTGTCTTTTATACTCAATTAACCACCTCGGGTAGTGGAGCGGGCATGACGGCTGAAGGAAACTCAACCGTCAGTGCACCTGTCAATTTGCATTTAATGCGGCAGAGATAATTGCATAAAGATCCTTAAAGAATGAAGTGAAGTAGGGACTAAATTGCAATATCATACCTGAGCGGTTTGAGTAAACCGACTTACCTTTTCTCATTCTCGGTTTTTATGAAACCGATATCTCTCAGATGTGCTTCGGTTTCACTAGATTAAACCGATAGTTTTGTTTCTCCTTATGGTTTGGTTCAAACTGACATTATTCTTCTTGACTCTTAGGTTTGACCAGAATCTTCAACCGAACTTATATAGCGGTTTTCAATTTTGATAGAACCGAACACTATTTCCTTTTTCTTAATAGAGCCAAAATACTTAACAAATATTATTAGACTAAGAAATAAATAGGCATGAAATATATTAAGTTAGTTCCTGCATACCCATTTCTCCTCGTAAATGAAAGAACCTTGAATTTTCAAGCGGTTTGGTGATGATATCAGCAATTTGATCATCGGTTCCCACCTTAGCTAGAAAAATATTATTCTTTTCAACATGATCTTTGAGGAAATGATATCTTATGTCAATGTGCTTGGTTTTTGAGTGTTGAACTGGATTGTTGGAGATAGAAATTGCTGCAGTACTATCACAGTAGATAGGGCAATTCTTTTCAAATACTTCATAGTCTTCCAACTGCTGTTTCATCCAGAGAATTTGAGAGCAACAGCTTCCAGCTGCTATGTATTCAGCTTCAGCGGTTGAGACTGAAACCGATGCTTGTTTCTTGCTGGACCATGATACAAGCCGAGATCTAAGGAACTGACATGTAACACTAGTGCTCTTTCTATCAATCTTACATGCTGCAAAGTCAGCATCTGAATAACCTAACAAATCAAATGAAGATTCTTTGGAGTACCAAAGTCCAAGGTTAACAGAGCCACATAAATATCTAATGATACGTTTAACAGCTATAAGATGAGATTCTCTAGGGTCAGCTTGAAATCTAGCACAAACACACACACTGAACATTATATCTGGCCTACTTGCAGTTAAGTAAAGAAGAGAGCCAATCATACCTCGGTAGAGTGTCTGATTCACTTTTTTACCTTGTTCATCTCGATCCAAACTGCAGGCCTTTTGCATTGGGGTATCAACTGGCTTAGCGGTTTCAAGCCCAAATTTCTTGATCAAGTCTTTGGTGTATTTGGCTTGGTTGATAAAGATTCCATCATGACATTGCTTGATTTGGAGTCCAAGAAAGAATGTCAACTCTCCCATGATACTCATCTCAGATTTACCTTTCATAAGCTTCTCAAACTTAACACACATAGTTTCATTAGTAGAACCGAAAATAATATCATCAACATATATTTGAACTAATAATGAATGACCTTTGTGTTTAGCAATAAATAAGGTTGTATCAATTTTACCTCTAGAGAAGCCTTGCTCAATAAGAAATTTAGATAGAGTGTCATACCATGCTCTTGGAGCTTGTTTGAGTCCATACAAGGCCTTCTTGAGCTTGAAGACATGATTAGGATATTTGTTGTCTTCAAATCCTGGCGGTTGAGCTACATAAACTTCTTCTTGTAGTTCACCATTCAGAAATGCACTCTTCACATCCATTTGATATAACTTGAATTTCTTGAAGGAGGCATAGGCCAGGAACAATCTAATGGCTTCAAGTCTGGCTACAGGGGCAAAGGTTTCATCATAATCAATCCCTTCTTCTTGCCTATAACCTTGAGCAACCAACCTTGCTTTGTTTCTTGTTATAGTACCATTTTCATCCATCTTATTTCTGTATACCCATTTTGTTCCAATTACAGTGTGATCCTGGGCCTTGGAACTAGAGTCCAAACTCTGCATCTTTCAAACTGATTGAGCTCTTCTTGCATTGCATCTACCCAACTTGGATCACTTAGAGCTTCATCTACCTTCTTCGGTTCCATCTGAGATAACAGTGCGGTTGAGAACAAACTGTGGTTATCTCTATGAGTTAAGCTTCCTCTTGTTTGAACACCAGAACTGATAGGACCTATAACATTGGTTGTTGGATGGTCTCTATGCTCATTGATTTCTGGAGGGAGGTCTTCATGAACCACTATTTCTTGAAGATTTTCTAGAGGAGGCTCTTCTTGATAATCATTGAAATCTTCATTGAAGGTGATGATTGGAACTGGATCAACGGTTTGAATGGGATCAGAAGAGTGCGATTCTACAGCAACACCTTCGGCTTGATTTGGAGCGGCTAGAGAACCTGATGGAGCGGTTTGAGTAGGTTGGTCATTTGCGGTTGCATGATTAGGGTAATATGTATCTGTCTCAAAACCACTAAAATCATCAGCAACATTTGGAGCCATATGTGGCTCAAGAAGATCATGTTCATCAAATGTAACATGGATTGACTCTACAATTTTTAATAAAGTTTTATTGAAACAACGAAAAGCTTTAGAGTGTTTTGAATAACCAACAAAAATACCTTCATCGGCCTTAGCATCAAATTTACCTCGATACTCTCTGCCATTGTATAAGATGTAGCATTTGCATCCAAATATTTTAAAGAAGGCAATGTTGGGTGATCTGCCTCTCCACAATTCATAAGGAGTCTTGTTGTGAACTTTGATGATTAGGGAGCGGTTCTGGGTGAAACATGCGGTATTGACAGCTTCAGCCCAGACGTATTTGGGAAGCTTTGCTTCTGCAATCATGGTCTTCCCGGCTTCAATCAAAGTCCTGTTCTTTCTTTCTACAACTCCATTCTGTTGTGGAACCCCAGTGGCAGAGAAGTTATGATCAATTCCATGATCATCACAATATTGGGCAACACCATTGTTTGTAAATTCGGTTCCATTATCTGAACGCACAGCAACAATGTCATCCAATTTCTGAGTTTGGAGCTGTCTAAATAGAGCGGTTACGATGCCATAAGTATCATCTTTTGAGGCCATCATTTCCACCCATGTATATCTTGAAAAGTCATCAACAACCACCAAGGTATAGCGGTTTCCTCCTATACTGGCGGTTGGGACAGGTCCAAATAAATCCATGTGAAGCAGTTATAAGCAGCGGTTCGTTGAAGAAGCGGTTTTGCTTGGAAATGACTGTTTGGGCTGCTTACCAAGCTGGCATGCATTACATTTCTTATCATGATGGTCAGCCACTTTGGGTAGTCCTTTGACAAGACCATCCCTTTGCAGTTTTGCTAGATACTTGAAGTTCAAGTGGCTGAGCCGCTTATGCCATAACCAGCTGCTTTCACTAACATTTTTGGCTACAAAATAGAGGTCAGCAATAGAAACAATATTACTCAAATCTATCATATATACATCACCTGTTCTGTTGCCTGTGTCAGCAGAGTAACTCCGGAAGTTGCATCTTTGATGAAACAATTAGTTGAAGTAAAGTTGCAGTTCATTCCTTTGTCACAAAACTGAGATATGGAGAGAAGGTTGTGCTTGAGTCCTTCTACTAGTGACACATTTTCAATGGTCACATTTCCACGTTTGATTGCCCCATATCCTATTGTTTCTCCTTTCTTGTTATTTCCAAACACTACTGGGGGGCCTCTCATACTGATGAAATCACAAAGAAGTTCATTATCTCTGGTCATGTGTCGTGAGCAACCACTATCCAAGTACCAAAGATCCTTATTCTTCTTTGCGGTTCCAGCCATAAAGCATAAGATCTGAAAAATAAACATTAAAGATTTTGGTCCCCCTTATTCTTTTGGGTCCTAGGGTTAGCAGCTTTTTGGGACCCACACCTGTTTGACCTTAGGATTTTTACGTCCCTTGGCATTGGGTGTGAACCTTAAAAGACAATGACCAGCACCATGACCATAATCAGCACAAATAGCACAATGAATAAATCCAGGTTTTGGTTGCGATTTTACAAACCCTTTACTGACCTTCGGTTTCTCATGTTTTACTGGGTCAGCGGTTTTGGCTTTAACAAAGATTACCTTCTTGAGCTCAACCTTCCTCTTAGGTGCGGCTTTAGGGAAAATGATAGGAATTTCCTTAAACCGACTAGGAGCGGTTTCATCACTCAATACTTCCTTGGTTGCCTCAACCGCTATGGATTTCTCTTTCCACTTTGAATCTCTCCCAGTCTGGTTTTTTAGGCTTTGTTCCACGGTGACACCAGACTTAGTCCATACATCGGTCCCTTTTTGAAGGTCATTCCTTTATACGGTAAGCTCATGGATTTGGGTGAGAAGTACCTCGGTTCTGTCCTTCAGATAGCGATTTTCATCCACAATAGTAGATATCCCAGCAATTTGGAGCTTGAGGTTTTCAATTTCCTCCTTGTGGGATTTACATACACGTTGGGATTCTTCAAGTTCCGCAGCCATTAGTTTATATGCCTTTTTAAGCACAGTGTGTTGTTGACATATAATATTAGCACGTTCTAGTACCTGGTCATCATGACTTTGGTCTGCTTGAACCTTAGGAGTGTAGTTTGGTGTTGTAGGAGCTTTGCTTAATCTAGCCTCAGGGGTCTTAGGTGAAACTGACTTCATTTGTTGATTTGGCAGTGGAAGACTTTCGTCAATTTCAATTCTTTCTTCAAATCCCATGAGACAGAGATTAGCAGTTTCTTCATCATCACTTTCATCTGAGTCTGAACCTATCCATGTCAGCGGTTGATCTCCTTGGTCAGCTACCATTCCTCTTCTTTTCACGAACTTCTTGTTGAATGGTTTCTTTGCTGGCGCGGCTTCATAATGCGGTTTGGGACAACTTGAAGCAAAATGGCCTTGCTGTCTGCATTTATAACAGACCAAGTCATCCCTTGTCTTGGGATCTGCAATTTTGTTGAATCTGGTTGGAGGGACAAACTTTGCTGGGCCTTTGGATGGAAATTGAGATCTATTGTTTTTCCTGAACTTGGTGTATTTCTTCACATACAAAGCAAATTCTTCATCATCCATTTCATCAAAATCAACTTGAGTAGAACTTGAGGATTGTGATCCTACACTCTGAGCATAAGAACTTTGAGGAGGAGTGTAGGGTTGATGAGACTACTGATAGGATTGATAAGGTTGAGGATATGGTTGATGTGATTGAGGATAGGATTGGTGAGACTGCTGGTAATACTCAGGAGGTGCGGTTTGAGGATTGAATCTAGGAGCATTTTGGTCAGGAGTAGCAGTTTGCAAGTGGAGGTGATGAGCGGTTTGATGATGGTCTGGATTGTAGATGGGAGATGAGGTATTATTGAATGCAGCTAGAGAGAGTGTCTTAAATCTGCTTTCGGCTTCATGGACCTCTTCAAGCTTGAATTCAAAAACCTTCAGCATGGCATACAAGTGTCGAAGATCAAGATCTTCCAAGTCCTTGTTGTCTTCAATGTTAGTAGTTTTGATCAGCCATTTGCGACCAAGTGCTTGCATGAATCTCATGTTCAAATTTGTATTAGAATAGACATGTCCAAGAAGAAAACACACATTAACAATATCAATAAACCTCTCATAGCATTGTCTAAGAGATTCCTTAGGATCTTTAACAAAATAGTCAAAGAGTCTTCTCTGTTGATAGAGGCGGTTCTTCTTGGTATCTGAATCTCCTTCCAGAAAGTCAACTATAGCATCCCAGGTAGCCTTTGCGGTTGTGCAGTAAAGCACCTTAGAATGAGTCCTCAAGTAAATAGCTGACACTAGCATGGACATAGCTCTTCCATCAAAATCCACATTGATGCGGTCTGCATCAGTCCATTCACTTTATAACTTCTTAACTTCAGCTTCTTCTCCTGCGGTTCCTGCACGTGGATTAGCTTTCATAGGAACATATGGTCCATCAGTAACCGCGGTCCATAGTCTACGATCACATGAAATCATGTGTTTCATCATCCTATCTTTCCAAAAGATAAAACTATCTTTATCCAGAATCGGTAAGTGATTCGAATTGGATGTTTGCATCATATGGGTGTTTGCGTTTGCCATTGGATCAGCACCCAAGCGGTTAAGCTTGTAAAAACAAGTTTGGTGGATATGCTCTGATACCACTTGTTGGTCCCAGAGGGCAACAAGGGTATAGAACCGCTAGGGGGGGTGAATAGCGGTCCAAAACTTTTTCTAAAATACCCTTAAAATCAACCGAGTACTTATCAGTTTGGCCAACTGCGGTTCAAAGCACAAGAACCAAACTGATAAAATGCACAGCGGAGTTTGTGGTTTGGCCAAATAGGTTAGTTAAAGAGTTGGGCGGTTTGACTCAGGTTGAGAAAACACTATGATGCAACTAAATAGTTAAACTTAAAGTTCAAAGGAAAAAACAATTCATCTTTCAAGTCATTTCGTATATGGAGAGAAGTTAAAGACCACAGACAAGAAAGATAAATATCAAGACAGAAAATAAAGATCAAACACACAAATTGAAGAGGTTCGTTCTTAAATGAACTACGTCCTCTACCTAGATGGTTAGTCTAGGATTTTCTAATAGCTACTAGACTTGTATTAATTTAGAGGAGGTTTTACAAGATGAATCTAAACTCTAAACAATAAGTCTAACCTAAGCTATAATAACAACCGGTGTTTTCGAAGTATATAATCTATATGATCATATAAATCGGGTGTGTGTGTGTGAAAAGAAATCAAATTCTCTAAGTATCTAAATGATGGTTGAGCAAATGGAAGTCTTTTGGTGTAAAGGCTGAGTATGAAAGGTTGTTAGGCTTGAAGCTTTGATGAAGAAAACTTGGTTTGCTAAGGAGATGGTTAAAGATATGAATATCTGGGTTTGAATCTTCAAAGCAAACTTGAACACGTGGGAATGAATCTCTTGAAGCTCAGCAACCTTCATTGTTGAATAATGGAGGCTATTTATAGGCAGAGCACCCTTGTGACCGTTGGGTAAAGATTTGAATCAAATCTGAAGGGTACAGTGCTGTCGAAATCCCATTGGTTGAGCTGTCATTTTCGTCCATGGTTTTGTCTTGTAGTCCTAAGTAGTTGTTGCACCACTACCTGACATTTGTCCTTTGTTGCATAAAAGACTAACGGTAAACTATTCAAACTGATAGACAAACCGACATTCCTTGCAGAAACTCCAAGTTAACTTAGAGTTATTTTGACAAGACATAACAACATCCCTTTATGGTTAAAAAGACACGTGGCATGGATCAATCAAATTAAGGTGGGTGTACTAACAATGAATCCTAACAATCTCCCCCTATTTGATTGATGCCATTACCACACTATGATAATAGCAAAACATTGTACTTGGTAAGAACATGTCCGAAATAAATTTCATGAAATTTCATGTCCCAAGTCAATGCACACACTATGCTAGATCATAGATTTCTAATCTATCAAAAATAAAGGAAATAAAGAAAAGATAGAAAAGAAATGCATTCAGATGCATATAGAATGATATGATTTTGAGAATCAGAAATGCATGTTTAAACTGAATGTTTAAAACACAATGCACTTAAAAGTATTTTCATGATGAATGTAGTGCATGAGGTTTTAAGAGATGCAAGCATTGTTTCACAAACAAGCAGTTTGAATAAACAAAGTTGTGGATCGACCCTCGCATTGCGTATTACTATTCCGATAACTAGTACGCTTGCTAGGTTTTTATAACTAGTGGAGTTTTTCTACATCAAGTTTTGGCGCCGTTGCCGGGACTTGATCTGTATTCCATAGTTCAATTTTCAACAGTGTATGCTTGTCGGAAGTCACTGAACCCCCAGTTGGTTCCGTTGAACGACGACATCGACAAACTTGAGAGGGGCATTCCCCCTAGTAACCAGTCAGAAACTGAATCTGAGACTTCTGTCACCGGGACAGAAGATCTAAGTGAAACCGAAACTTCCACCACCGAGGTAGAAGTAAACTTAAACATGGGTGAGGTTCGTCATATGAAGGACTACTTCCGTCCTAAAATTGATGACGCATCACCATGTATCAATTTGCCGGCCGCGGCAAAAGCTTATGAATTAAAAGGGCAATATTTTAATTTTTTGCCTAGTTTCCATGGTTTAACTAATGAGGACCCGCTTAATTTCATCCGTGAGTACCTGACCAATGTGCAAACATTCCCTTATCACTGCTGGTATCACGGAGGACCAGTTAAAGTTGCGTTGTTTTCCTCTTTGTCTTAAAGATGCAGCTAAAACTTGGTTCATGACTCTGCCTCCCAATAGCATAGACACATGGGAAAAGATGAACCAAGCGTTCTTTCAAAGATTTTACTCTCACCCGTCTTTATTTGCTTTAAGAAAGAAAATTATTGGTTTTCAACAAGAACCGGGTGAGGCGTTCCATGAAGCTTGGGACCGTTTTAAAATGTTGGGACCGTTTTAAAATGTTGTTAATCCAGTGTCCTCACCATGATTTTTCTTTACCCCATTTAAATCAGTCATTTTATGATGGGTTGAGTCATTTGCATCAAAACACTGTTGATAATGCCGCGGGGGGTTCAATAGGTGAGAAAACTCCTGAAGAGGCTAGGGATATATTTGAAATGTTAGGTGCAAATTCACAACAGAGGGGAAGTAGAGGAATTCAAAAAGGGGTTTATGAACTCCAGGCTAGTGATGTAATTGAAAAACAAATGGATGTTATGTCCCAGAAATTTCAAAAAGCATTGGGTGATATAACCACATAGATGACTAGTCAATTTTCTGCTGCACTCACTTCTATAGTTCCTCCTGTTTTGTTTTGTGTGATTATTGTGGGTTAAATTTCCATGCTACTAATGCGTGCCCTTCTAGTGCACAATTTTCTGACCCCATGGAACAGGCACAAGCAGCAAATGGGTTTCAACAAAGGCAACCATACTACAATGGACCCTATTCCAACACCTACAACCCAAATTGGAGGAATCATCCAAATCTCTCGTGGAGTAACAATCAACCACAACCACTTCATCCTGTTCAACCACAACAACAACCGCAGCAGCAAGCACAGCCACCACCACAACCTTCCATCGAAATAATGCTGGAGCAGATGAGGTTGGAGATGATGCAAGAAAGGAAGAACCATGCGGCTGCCATCAACAAGCTTGAGACCCAGATGAGTCAAACGGCTGAAGTGCTATGAACTACCAAACCGGGAACCTTCCCTAGTCAAGGGGAGAATTTGGCCATGGCAATCACCACATTGAGGAGTGGTAAAGTAATCGGGCAAGAAGTAAGTGGTCCTTCAGCCCCCTCTAATAATCATGCTGAAAAGAAGTCCAGAGTAGTAAAGGGCGATGGTACTAGTGATTTGGGAGAAGAAAAAAAATGAAAAGTCTCCACCTCCCAAACCATATGTACCACCCATGCCTTTTCCGGGTAGATACATGAGGCAAAAGATGGAACATCAATTTTCTGAAATCTATGACATGTTCTCAAAAGTAAACATTAATTTGCCATTATTGAATGTCATTAAAAATATTCCATCTTACATGAAGTTTTTCAAGAATCTAAGTACCCGGAAACCAAGGTTGGGAAAAGGCGAACAAGTGGTACTGTCTGAAAATGTGAGCGTCGTGTTTCAACGCAACCTTCTACCTAAACTCAAGGATCCTGGTAGTTTTAATGTTGAAATTACTGTGGGGGATTCTAAATCGGTGACGGCAATGTTGGATCTAGGCGCAAGCATAAATTTAATGCCTTATTCTGTTTATAAAAAATTGGGATTGGGTAAGCTTAAACCAACCACAATGACCCTTCAGTTAGCCGATCACTCGGTCAGACACCCTTGGGAATTTTGGGAAGACATTTAGTGCAAGTTGATAAGATCATCATCCCAGTGGATTTTGTTGTGATTGACACGGAAAGTGGTGTTGGTAATAACCGTGAAACACCTATTCTCCTGGGGCGCCCTTTTATGGCTACTACCGATACCAACATTAATGTCCAAAATTGAAAATTAACATGAATGTTCTTGATCAAAAGGTGGAAATTTTTGTATTGATGTGCTGAAAGAACCACAAATATTTGATGAGTCATGTTGTTATGTGGATAGGATAGATGAACATGGTCATGAGTAGTTAGGACATGGGGTATATGGTTTTAAATCCGAGTCGGCAGTGAGAAAACTAGGGATAATGCGGATGTTCGTGTAATGGCTATTTCTGACAAGGCCGATGAACACCATCCTAGTGATGGCCCGTTTCACTCACTAGGCCACTTCAGTGAGAAGTCGGCGCCTCCTATAACATCTTGTGCTACTTTGGTTTCTTTTTCTTGCGCAAGTAATTGTAAAAAGAAGAAGATCCCAAGAAAGAAAAAGGAAAAGACACAAAGAAACTTCAAGGTCCTAAACACTACTCTCGGAATTGATAAAGAAGGGTATTATTGTGTGGAAAATTGTGGGCATATGTGCAAAAGAGCACGCAAAGTGGTCAAAGGGCAGGAAAGCAAAGGCCAAAGATGATATGGTCAATCTCAATCCCAAGTAAAATGGGGTTTCCGTCGGGCCAACGACGTTAAACAAATGCGCTTGTGGGAGGCAACCCACTAGGTATGTTTTAATTATTGTCATTTAGTGTTTTGTTGTGTCATTCCATCCTTTGAACCCAAAGCATGTTTTAATTCCTTATGCTATGAGGACATAGCATGATTTGAGTTTGGGGGAACGCATCTCTCCGAGTTTGTGGGTTTATAGGGGAGTGTATATACCTGTCACCCTCCAAAAAAATAGAAAAAATTAAAA
Source organism: Campanula takesimana (assembly GCA_026119855.1). Classification (NCBI taxonomy): domain Eukaryota; kingdom Viridiplantae; phylum Streptophyta; class Magnoliopsida; order Asterales; family Campanulaceae; genus Campanula; species Campanula takesimana. The sequence goes on from JAOWBW010000452.1 coordinate 981,783, forward strand.
TTTTTTGTTCTTATCATATTGTTGGGTTGTTAGCCACGGTCGGTGATGATCCGAGGGATTATTTGTTTTAGCCATCGTAGGTGACATCATTTTACCTAGAATTGGGATCACATTATCACTATCAAAGGCATGATTGCACCACCTCTCACTTATATTATTTCCACGGTCATGCTACCAACTTAAGAGTAATTTATGGGATCACTTGGTATATGCTCGGGGGCCCTAGAACATTGTTGCATGGTTGTCAATAACAAGTCACTAGGTTATTTGGTATTTATGGCAATTCTTTCTAAACCCTTTCCTTGGCTTAATTTTGTCTACTAGTCACTTAAATAAAATCACTGCTAGAACACCCCTTTTGAGCTTCATAAAGGAATGGCACATTGAAGACCGCCGTTCACCTTCTTTTGATACCCGATTTCCTACCCTTTTGCGCTTAGAATAGGTTAAAACCACCTTGACAAGGGAGTAGACTAGGGAATGATGGGAATTATGGTTCGAAATTGGGAGAATGATTTGGGGAAACATTGGGGTATGGCCATAGATATGAAAGGAGTTATGTATTGAAAGGAGAGAATCATAAAAATAAAATTAAAAAAAAAAAATAAAAAAAATCATTGTTAGTAGAGTGCAAAATCTGTAAATATGCACTTAGTTTCATTCCAGGAAAAGAAAAAAAATGTTTGTTCCTCCTAATGTGTTAAAGTAAGTTTGAGGGTATTTGATAAATGTGTTTTTACACATTTAAAGAGTACTATTCCGTAACTCATTTTATGCTCGATCTTGAGTTTTATTGTGTTTTAATGGCTTTTGTGGAGATATGTATTAAGACAGGGAAATAGGTACTTTTAGGACGTTCTCGGACCTAAAGGAAGGCAAGGAATGCATGGGGACGGAATGGAATCAAAATAGAAGAAGAAAAGAAGAAATATACGATTCAGGAATAGTGGGCAGCCGCACGCCCCTATATTGGCGGTCGCACACTTGTGAGGAATTAGCTCAGATTCATTTCAGGACCATTGGGCGACCGCACATGAACTTTTGGGCGGCCGCACATCTTGCCGGGAAGAAAATATCCAGTTTCCTAATATCTTTAGGTTTTTAATTGTTTTCCTTTCTGTAACCCTATTTGACCCTAGTATAAATACTGAGTAACTCCAGCAGCCATAGGACGCGTTTTATCATATTTTTCAAGCCTTGTTAAAGATTAGAGATTTACAAGTTTTATTCAATATTACTATTCATCAATTCATGTCTTCTTCTCAAGAAATTGTGATGATCAACATGAGTATGCGCGGCTAATCTCCTCGTTCTACGGATTGGAGGTAACATGTACGGATTTGATTTGTGATAAATAATTCATCTTCAATCTTTGTTGTTGGGTTCTTTAAAAGGGGTTTTCATATAATTAATCGGTGTATACGGTATTCAAGTGATTGATCTGCGTATATAAAGTCTATACTTTTAAAGAATATATTTGAGACTTGCAAAGTGATTTCTTGTCAAGATTGTAGATTCGTAAATTCCTAGAGTTTTCATGGATTATTTGAATATTGCATAGACTTTGCAGAAAGTGTAGTTTTTTGAAGAGTACTATATTAAAGTTGTGTGAACACTTGATTTTATATAAGTGAATGAATCCCCAACAGTGATTGATGATGTTATTATTTATTCGTTTCAATGAAGTACATGTGAACCCAATTCGTAGATTCTTCTCTCATCGCTTGAAATTCTGTAATTTCGTTCTATTTTAATTAATTGCTGTCTTAGTTAAATTTAATTGCTTTAGTAGGAAAAATAAAAACCCAAAAACCAGTCTTTTTTATTTCTTGTCTTTAACTGCTGAAAACTAAACTGTTGATACACAACAAGTCTCTGTGGATCGACCCTCGCATTGCGTATTACTATTTCGATACCCATAGGTTCTTTCCCTTCTTCCGTAGTGTGTTGGCACACTCGTTTGCGTAATGACCCCATCCCGAACAAGCATGACATTGAATTGAATCAATGTATTTGGGATCAGACCTTGATTGATCTGAGGATGCTCTACGCATAGGGCTGACTTCTGAGTAGAAGGGAGTGTCCTCTTTGGCATCGAATCATACACCTTGGTTTGTTTCTCCTTTACTTTTACCTGCACTTTTTCATTGTTAAACTTTTTAACCATTGCATTATATTTTCTAGCAAGAAAAGCAACACTGGCACTTTCATCCAATTCTTCAAAAATTTCATCTTCATCATCATTTAAAAAATATGAGGATTGCACTTTAAAGCAACATTTTTTCTTTTAGAAGCCTCACTTTGTTCAATGAGATTTGACTCAAAATTTTTCAAAATGCTCATTAAGAATGATGTTCATGGTAGAAAGATTGTGAGCTTCTTCAATAGATGAAACTTTCATATTGAATCTCTCGGGGAGAGTTCGAATAGCTTTTGAAACAAGTTGTTTGTTGGTAAAAGGTTCACCCAAAGTTGACACTCATTTGCAATATCAAACAATTTTTCAAAATAAGATGAAATAGTTTCATTATCACTCATCCTCAAACTTTCAAATTTGCCAGTGAGAGTTCTAAGCTTATTTTCACGCACACTAGTATCACCTTCACAAAACCTTTGTAAAGTTTCCCATGCTTCTTGAGCAGTGGAACTATTTTGAATAAGTTTGAAAATATGCATATCACCACTCAAAAATAGCATTAAGTGCTTTTTCATTGAAATTCGCTAGATTAATCTCTTCATTAGTCCACTCAGATTCAGGTTTGACTTGTACGTCACCATCTTCATCTGGAGGTAACATAGGAGGAGAGTAACCATTTGTTATAGATCGCCAAGCCCTAAGATCAATTGATTTGATATGCGAGCGTAGGCGGATTTCCAATAAGCATAATTCGAGCCATCTAAAACAGGAAAACGTTTCTGATTGGGATTAGCAGGATCGAAAGCCATGACAAACTGGAACGAACCACTTAGTATGTCAAGTGACCGGGCTCTGGTGCCAATTGAAATTGTTTGTCAAAGCTTTCTGAGAACAGATGTTACCTCAAGTGTTAGGTAACACCCCAGGTAACACACCCGACGGACAGAAAACACACACACAAAAATAAAAGAGTTTGCAGCGGAAAATTAAATAGCACAAGAGATATTTTTCTCAAGTTATAAATATAACTTGAGATTGCCCTTAGGCCGAAAACTTTATATTTAATAAGTGTTACCAATACAAAGTCAAAAGGTTCCCTATAACTAATATGATATACTCTCTATGGAACCAAACTAAGAACAAAGTACAAGATTCTATCCTAACAAAAAACTCACTCAACCCGAAGTATTTGAGTGATAAAAGAGTGTATGGGAGAAAGAATCTTAAAGGAGCCAAGAGTACTTTGATCTTTGTGCTATGGATGTGTGTGATATTTTGGCTTGTCTTCAATCTTCTCATCCAAGCACTATATATAGCCAACAAAGACTTGGAGGCTACTCAATGACACAGCCTAAGGCTGTTTGTGACGAGTGGGGAGGGTGGAGATCATGTGCGAGTCTTATCTCCACAAAACAAGCTTGACTTGGTCTTCCTTCCTTGATTCTCTCAACCGAATTCTTCATGCCCAAGTCTAAGCTTCACCTTGTTGTACTCCTTGCTTCCAATGCCTTGTACTCTTCCCTTTGATCAGCAACAAAAAAACTACTTGGACTTGGTCTTCTCACATTTTCCATATTTAACACATGTTAAATATGTTTGTAACTTCTCTAATTTTCGGCATTTATGCATAATTCTTTGTTAATTTCTTCTCCACGTTTTTATCTCCTTAAATCAACTTTATTATAACCTGAAATATGGACCAACATCTAGACAATAATATTAGGACATTAGTATAAAAATTATATTAGAAAGAAATGTCAAATTACAAAGTATTTTCGTCACAGCACTTAGACTGTCAGTGGCAACATCTGAGGTAACACCTCTGTCTGCACTAACAATCTCCCCCTTAATTTGAGATTTCTTTCCAATCTCCTATGTGTTGGTACCTGCAAAAACAAGTTAGCCATATACAGTATAACAGAGCATTTCACCAAAGATTAACTCCCCCTTAATCATGGAGTTAACCGAAGCAACAAAGATTTACTTAATATACTAATTGTAAAGTAGAACCATGTTTAAAACAATTAGTAGTTTAAAACAAAAAGTAAATCAAAGTTTTAAAATCCACAAAACCACAAGTCATAAACCAAAGCATAACCACTAAAGTAGTAAAGTTCTAAATTAAGAACTAAAATACAAATTGTTTTAAAAACCAAACCACCACAAACGAAAATTGTTTTTGAAACCATTCAAAAGTACACCACAAAATCCATTGGCAACATCAACCTTTAAACAAGGTTATTCTTCTTCTTATTCTTGTTCTCCATCATCTGGCTCATCACTAGTACCAGCATCTCCAGTAACATCTTCAGCAACACGAGCTGTACCAATATCACCAACAGCATCAATAGCAGCACTAGTACCAGCACCAACAGCATCTCCAGTAACATCTTCAGCAACACGAGCTGTACCAATATCACCAACAGCATCAGTAGTAGCACTAGTACCAGCACCAACATCTCCCCCAGGTTGGGAAGAAATCAAATTAATGAAGTCGATGGTGTCTTCTTTAAATGGAGGAAGAAGGGGCTTTTTTTTTTGGTTTCTTGGTGGCAGTAACAGGTGGTTGAGAGGCAGTCACGGTTGGGGTAGATTGGACTGAAGTAGCAACCATGGAAGGATCATCAATGGATATGGCCATAGATGGAGAGATATTGGAAACCATGGGAGATATGTCCATAGGTGAAGTAACACCAGAGACAACACCCGGTGACTCCTCTTGAGGTGCGGGTTGGTTAGGGTTTTGGGAAGGAGTAGCCATGTTGAAATTGAGAGGTAGGATTTGAGAATTTGAGAAGGGTTTAGAAAATTTGGGAAGGTTGCTGTGAAAGAGAAAAAGCGATAGAGGGAGTAAATAGGTGTGTGTTTGTGAGAGAAAGAGAGAGTAATTAGGAGAAGATATTTTAGGGAGGTTAAGAATGTGAAAAATGGATAAAGATTTAATTTAAACTTAATTCTTATCATTTAAATTAACTAAACCCCTATTTTTCCTCACATTTAAAACTAACCTAAATTAACTCATTCTATTTACAAGCACACAACTAACCAACTCCCCTACACATCCGTTTTTTTTTTAATATATAAAACGAAAAGGAAAAAATAAACAGTAAAAAAATAAAAAAATGGTAAAATAGAGAGTGCAACGATCTCCACAAAATTTAAAAGATGAATCCCTAAATTTTTGGAAGATTGTTCCAACTAAATTTTTACCAAACTTAAAAGATTTGTTTAAGACTTTTTGAAAATTGTAAACTCTTTTTGTTAATAATAAAAAGACTTTCAAACTTTGAAAACTTAAAAAAAAAAAACAAATCTGAGACTAAACTAAATAAAAAAACGAATGTAGCACACACTAATGTGTTGATGGCAATGATGGTAACACTTAAGATAACATTCGTGATAAACATCTCTTATTGAATTTATATTAAGGCAATTAAAGCGAGATGGACCTCATTTTTGAACACATGAGGCAGAAATATGCTTCTATAATAAGCATTTGAGGTAAAACAAGCTTGCCAAAATAGAATACTTTAGGCAAAACAAATCTAGTAATTTAGATATTAAAAGCTTGTTCTTCATCTTCAAACACTTAAAAATAAACATGATTTACACATCTTTATCTACAAGGAAGCATCGTAGTAGTGAGCTCCGTGCCCCGATTCCTTATAAAGTGTAAACATGTTTTAGTGATTTGTACCGTTCAAGTAGGAAACATTGTAGTGGCGAACTCCATATTCCTAATACTTAGTACAAGATCACTAGATAATATCCCCCTTTGAGAAGAGTGCATCGTCGCAGCGAACGCCGTGCCCCGGGCTACTAAGGAAATACTATAAGTGTTTTTAGCCTTTTTGCTTTTGAAAAAGATTAGTGACTTTGTCACTTTTGAGTTTAAAAAGGAATGTTATCAATAATATTACCAAGAGAGTTATCCTACCATAACAAAAAGGTCAGTATTGCCACCGTTGACAGACTGAAAGGACAATCCATCAACAGATTAAGACAGAGAAACATAAAAAATTTGAAGTTTTTTTTTTTTTTTTAAATAAAACATAAAATATTATACAACAACAAAGATGATCCAAAGGGTTTAAACAAGACACGGAACAAGAGACTTCTTCAAGTTAGAAAATCTCTTATGGTTAAAAACTTGAATTAAATATTCATCTTTCAAAAAAAATATTTTTAGAATCAAGCATAGAAAGAAAACATGAATGGTTTACCATGTCTCGATAATTAACCGGTTCCTTACCTCTAGTTTGCATCCCTTCGTCTAATCTCCCTATCACTTGGGATATAGGATGATTCTTTTGAATCTTCAACGGGGGAACTCTTCTGACGGGATCATCTACTCTATTGGAGTCCTCATTATTTTCATTTTCTGCAACTGGACTGACTTCTGGTGTTATCTCTGGTGTTGCCTCAGGTGCGGTAACACTGGGGCCAACATCTGGTCCAGCACTTATGACAACATCTGGTCCAACATAAATGTCAAATTCACTTTGAGGTTGTTCCATCTGTATCATGAGAGGATAATCACCTGGTTTATCTGTAACACTTAACAGATCGTCAAAAACAATGTTCACAGATTCTTGAATAGTTCCCAAGCTTAAATTATACACTCGATATGCATGATTGTCTTGAGAATATCCAAGAAAAATGCCTTTATCACTCTTAGAGTAAAACTTAGCTAAGTAATCCCAGTCTTTTAAAATGAAACATACACGCCCAAACACATAGAAGTAATGTACATGTGGTTTCTTCCCATTCAAAATCTCATAGGGTGTCATTGTTAAACCAGGTCTTAGAAAGACTCTATTTGAAATGTGACAAGCCGTGCTCAAAGCTTCAGCCCAAAATCTTTTTGAAATCCGTTTTGAAAATAACATGACATGGGCCATATCAAGCAATGTCCTATTTTTCTTTTCGGCCACCCCATTCTGTTGATGTGATTTTGATACCGAAAAATCATGGTTTATCCCCTTTTTCTTGCAAAAAGTATAAAAGGAAACATTTGCAAATTCTTTTCCATGATTAGATCTTATACGAAAAATAGGTGAGCAAAACATGTTTTTGATTTTGGAGTGCAAGAGTTTAAATTTATCTAAATTTCAGATTTTTCTCTTAGGAAATATACCCATGAAAACCTAGAGAAATCATCAACTATAACAAAAATATACCTCTTACCACCCAAGCTTTCTACCTCGATTGGACCCATCAAGTCCATATGCAAAAGCTGAAAACAATGTGTTGTCCCGAAGTGTTGCTCTTGGTGTTGGGCAGCACACCGGGTAACACGAGTCTCCTCATTTTTAAGGCAGTCTCCACAAACAATTTTGTTATTAAGATTCAGTTTAGGGACTCCTTTGACAGCCTCAAACTTGAAAATGTTCTTCAAGTTTCGATAATTGGCATGTCCAAACTTTTGATGCCACAATGTAGTGACATCTATTTTTGCCAAATGGCACACCTGTTTGTCTTCAACAAGATAACAATTGTCACTTGATATAATTCCTGTCATCACACAATTGTTAGTATAATCAAAGACTTCACAAGTATTTTTGTTGAATTTTACCTTTAAATTGTCATCACAAAGTTGGCTAATACTAATTAAATTAGCAACAAGACCATCTACATGTAAGACATATTTTAAGGCAGGAAAACTAGTCACATTTAGTGTCCCTTTTCCTATTATATTACTCTTGCTCCCACCACCATAAGTTACACTACCCCCTTGAATGGATTCATAGTCTTTTAAAAACATTTTTGTTCCCGTCATATGGCGTGAACACCCACTATCAAAGTACCATGATCCTTCAAACATTTGTTATTAAGGCAGTAAAACAACATTACATCTCAGATTAGCTTTAGGTTTCCATGACTTTTTCTTTGCGTTTTTGACTTTCTGACAACAAGTGTTATCTGAGTGCTGGGTAACACTTCAGTAGCACATGGGAACTGGGCTCCTTTTTGAAAGCTTTGTACATTTATTTTTGAAATGCCCAGTAGTGTGGACAATATTGACACACTTTCCCTTTGTCAGAAACATCATTTGAACAAGAGTTTTGATCGAAATCATGACTTTTCACGAAACGAATATTATGTTCATCACAAGATAAAGAAGAAACAATTCTATCTAATGATTCTTGGAAACCAATACCTGCTTTTAGAGGCTTACTCAAGTTAAGGATCTCACTAATTTTGACGACCCAGTGTTGAGTTTTTTCAAGGTGGTCTCGGCTAAAGTCAACTTGGCCTTGACTTTCTCTAGCTCGGCATCTTTCTTGGATGCTTGAACTTCCAAACGAGTTAAGTAGGCATTGAGTCCATCGTTCATCTGGTTAAAGTTTTAACCATTTTGTTCTCTTTCTTCCATTCTTTGAGCAAGTCCTCACAGAGGTCCTTTAAACCAGAAATGAGTTCATCTTTGCTCAGCTCATCCTCTTGTGAATTTCCTGCATCAATGTTAGTGGAAACCATGAAACAAACATCGTTAGTTAAACTGAAATTGTTATACCTGACTGGTGTGGTCTCAGATGTTATCACAGTGGACGTAACATCTCTGGTAACATGTTCAGTCTGCGAGTCACTTAGTGTGACAAACATGTTTGTTTGTTCTGGTTCTTCCTCCTGGACTGGTCCCTCATCTTCATTGTCACTCAGGGATACCCATAGTTCTTTCCCTTCTTCCGTAGTGTGTTGGCACACTCGTTTGCGTAATGACCCCATCCCGAACAAGCATGACATTGAATTGAATCAATGTATTTGGGATCAGACCTTGATTGATCTGAGGATGCTCTACGCATAGGGGCTGACTTCGAGTAGAAGGGAGTGTCCTCTTTGGCATCGAATCATACACCTTGGTTTGTTTCTCCTTTGCTTTTACCTGCACTTTTTCATTGTTAAACTTTTTAACCACTGCATTATATTTTCTAGCAAGTAAAGCAACACTAGCACTTTCATCCAATTCTTCAAAAATTTCATCTTCATCATCATTTGAAAAATCTGAGGATTGCACTTTTAAAGCAACATTTTTTCCTTTAGAAGCCTCACTTTGTTCAAGGAGATTTGACTCAAAATTTCAAAATGCTCATTAAAGAATTGATGTTCATGGTAGAAAGATTGTGAGCTTCTTCAATAGATGAAACTTTCATATTGAATCTCTCGGAGAGAGTTCGAATAGCTTTTGAAACAAGTTGTTTGTTGGTAAAAGGTTCACCCAAAAGTTGACACTCATTTGCAATATCAAACAATTTTTCAAAATAAGATGAAATAGTTTCATTATCACTCATCCTTAACCTTTCAAATTTGCCAGTGAGAGTTCTAAGCTTATTTTCACGCACACTAGTATCACCTTCACAAAACCTTTGTAAAGTTTCCCATGCTTCTTGAGCAGTGGAACTATTTTGAATAAGTTTGAAAATATGCATATCAACCCACTCAAAAATAGCATAAAGTGCTTTTTCATTGAAATTCGCTAGATTAATCTCTTCATTAGTCCACTCAGATTCAAGTTTGACTTGTACGTCACCATCTTCATCTGGAGGTAACATAGGAAGAGAGTAACCATTTGTTATAGATCGCCAAGCCCGAAGATCAATTGATTTGATATGCGACCGTAGGCGGATCTTCCAATAAGCATAATTCGAGCCATCTAAAACAGGAAGACGTTTCTGATTGGGATTAGCAGGATCGAAAGCCATGACAAACTGGAACGAACCACTTAGTATGTCAAGTGACCAGGCTCTGGTGCCAATTGAAATTGTTTGTCAAAAGCTTTCTGAGAACAGATGTTACCTCAAGTGTTAGGTAACACCCCAGGTAACACACCCGACGGACAGAAAACACACACAAAAATAAAATAGTTTTGCAGCGAAAAATTAAATAGCACAAGAGATATATTTTTCTCAAGTTATATAAATATAACTTGAGATTGCCCTTAGGCGAAAACTTTATATTTAATAAGTGTACCAAATACAAAGTCAAAAAGTTCCCTATAACTAATACGATATACTCTCTATGGAACCAAACTAAGAACAAAGTACAAGATTCTATCCTAACCAAAACTCACTCAAACCCGAAGTATTTAAGTGATAAAAGAGTGTATGGGAGAAAGAATCTTAAAGGAGCCAAGAGTACTTTGATCTTTGTGCTATGGATGTGTGTGATATTTTTGGCTTGTCTTCAATCTTCTCATCCAAGCACTATATATAGCCAACAAAGACTTGGAGGCTACTCAATGGCACAGCCTAAGGCTGTTTGTGACGAGTGGGGAGGGTGGAGATCATGTGCGAGCCTTATCTCCACAAAACAAGCTTGACTTGGTCTTCCTTCCTTGATTCTCTCAATCGAATTCTTCATGCCCAAGTCTAAGCTTCACCTTGTTGTACTCCTTGCTTCCAATGCCTTGTACTCTTCCATTTGATCAGCAACAAATACTTGGACTTGGTCTTCTCACATTTTCCATATTTAACACATGTTAAATATGTTTGTAACTTCTCTAATTTTCGGCATTTATGCATATTCTTTGTTAATTTCTTCTCCACGTTTTTAGCCCCTTAAATCAACTTTATTATAACCTGAAATATGGACCAACATCTAGACAATAATATTAGGACATTAGTATAAAATTATATTAGAAAGAAATGTCAAATTACAAAGTATTTTCGTCACAGCACTTAGACTGTCAGTGGCAACATCTGAGGTAACACCTCTGTCTGCACTAACAAAAACTATTCATGCCTGCCTCCAAATATGTCCCATCTTGAAACTGCTAATTGTCGCCCGCCCGCCTACCTATCAACAGACATAGGGTATAATGAAATGAACGAACAAACGAACCCCTTCTCTAAACAGTGTGCAAAGTCAGAATGGTCCTTAATTCGGGACTTAAGGGAGCATCCAGGAGTTCAGACACCATCACATTTGAATTTTTCTGACAATATCCATCAGCACAGCCATAAAACTAGCCCCATAGTTATAAAAAATAAAAATAAAAATAATCTCTTCTTTCTGGCAAGATATTACTCGCCTTTTACCTTTTATGACTTCAGTATGTTCCATATACCTTCTTCCTGTAACCAACAATAAACTTCAAGCAAACTTGACATTGAAAAGAGAGAGGGGGGAGGGGGGAGTAGAGTAGAAATCACATGCTGTATAGTCAACAATAAAGACAAATGTACTCTAAATGATTATCAAGTCTTGTACCACATCTGCTTCGTACATGATAAATTGACTGTAAGCGAACTCTCTAAATGTCATAACTGCTTCGTACATGACAAATTGACTGTAAGCGAACTCTCTAAATGTCATAACAGTATAGCACGTTAAAGCTGTGAGTCCCAAACTTCCAACAACAATTCATAGGGGTAAGAGTAAGAAATCAGGTTGTCAAGTGCTCCAAGAAATCATGCCTGTCAAAGTTTTGCAATACCGCAACAAAGATGAAGAGATGAGAATGTGATGTAAGAAATAATAGTATGTGTAAAAAAAAGGAAAATATTAAAGGGCAATGCTAGGGGCACAAAAGAAATTTACAAAATAATGGGTACAAAGTGAGGTGGCGATATTTTATTGGTTGCATCGATTGTGGACCCGGCACACTCTAATAAAAAACACCAATAAAATTTTGACCTCATTTTGTAAGCCACATTTTGTGGCACTTTTTTGTGACTTTATATTTACCCAATATTAAAAGGGAGCATTCATGATTTTCGTTGAACAATACGAAAATTGGAACTGTGGGAAGGTGATGAAGAATGGATGGAAGTGCACACTTCCCATAGGTACTTACATACAGGTAGAAGGATGCCCATCCACTGCACATTAAAGCTTAGAGAATCATACACAAGTAAACAGCATCCAGTGCTTAGAAAAAAAAACTTCGTTGACTAGAATTTTTTTGTTGTTACCAAACACCGGAAAATGGGGAAAACATTTTCCGAAAGCCATTTTCCCCGAAGCTAACGGAGCTAAGACTACAAACAACTAATGCCAATCATGCCTTTCCCTTAGTAGAAACAACTTGACCTACCAAATAAGGTTCTCCCAAATTTGACCAACGCAAATTGCGCTTCGAGAAGTATGGGCTATATATCCCATAAAAATCAACAAACTTGCATCAGTCCACTAATCAAAAATGCAAAGGTCAAGAACACCATGATGATCAAACAACAAAAGAGAAAAACTGAAAAAGATATGCTTACCTTCCAAGCCGAACACAGTATCAAAGTAGCCAAATCATTTCATCTCTCCCATGAACTTCTCATACTCTGTATCTGCGCTGTTGGTGGTCATCTCAGCAGAGGATATAGGTGGAGGCACAGGAGGATTAGAAGCCCAGGGCACATTTCCAATTATTGAATAGTCAACTGTTGACTGCAGCAAGGTAGTACTAGTAGCACGAGGAGGAGGAGGTACACCATAATAAGATGTATATGCAAATGAAGGTGCTGGATATGCAGGTTGAGCACAAGCTGGAACAGTAGTAACAGAATTACCATATACATAAGAAGGAATAGACTTCACTCCAGGTGGGTAACTTTGCTGAGCTTCGGCAGAGGATGTTGTATGTGAAACAGCAGGCACTGGTGGAGGATATTGTACTCCATAAGAAGGCACGGGTTGACCTGGCACAGGAGGATACAAGGATGAAACAGCAGGTGGATATGAAGCATATGGAGCAGGCATGGGTGGACCCCAAGGAACTGGAGAACTGACAAAGGCCGTAGGAGGTGCATTAAGAAGGGGACCAGGGGGTAGGCTGCTGGCTTGGAGCAGGGGGGCCAGGAGGCAAAGTGGGTTGAGGGGGCTTACCAGCAACTCTGACAGCTATACTTCTTCCATCCAAACGATGACCATTCATGCCAACAATAGCACTATTGGCATGCTCAACATCAGAATACTTGACAAAGCCATAACCTTTACTAAAACCCGTAACACGATCCTTAATGACTTTAGCCATCACTATTTCACCAAAAGGTGAAAACAACCGGATCAGTCCATCATCGTCGAGAGTAGGCGGCAAGTACCCAATGTACAAATTTGTTTCATCATATTCCTTCAAGGCCTTTATAGCATTTAAGCCTTGTGTGGAACTCCCAACACTTGTACTGCTGTTATCATCGCCATTGGCCCCTGGACCTAGAGCCAGGGTTGTCGAGCTTTGCTTGGTAGATGATTCAGGCAATGTGCCCCCTAACTCTGCCAAAAGTTTTGATACTCATCATCCATTTTCTTGCCTACACTCCCCTTCACCGGACAATCTATAGTTGGATGCCCACCATCACCACATATTTTACATAAAACATCACTCTTAAAAGTTGAAAAGCGAGATGGGCACGCAAACTGTCTATGACCCGGCTCGCCACACAACCTACAGTATTCTTCATCCTTTATAGTTCCGTTAAGAGCAGCAAGTTCCCTGAGCTGCTGTCTTTTATGCTCATTAAGAACTTCATCCACAGGCTGTAAGAGCTTCTCCACCATTCCCGCAGCGGCATCAAGTGCTTGCTGGGTTTCAGCTTCAACCAACACATGCAAATCCTCATTCTCAGATGGATCATATTTCAAGTCCTTTTTCTGCTGCAGCCTACCTTCTTTCATAGACCCTTTACCACGAATAACAATTTTAGCACCTGTTTCCCTTTCCATCCTCTTTTGTGTGTTCCCCCTTGGCCCAATAATCAATCCAATAAAATTGTAACCAGGATATTCTTTACTGGGAATGTAAAGCTTCTTATGAAGCTTTGGAGGGCGATAATCAGCTGGAGGCTTAAACGCAGGATTCTTCTTTATGATTTGTGAAATAATTTCTTGTCTCTCTCTATTTAGTCTCTCTCTAGCTCGATATTCTCTAGTATTAATTCGAATTCCCATGTTATCATATATGGGTTCAGGCGAAGGCGATCGGGCACCTTCAGGTCTATCATCTAACGGCAAGCCAGATTGAAACATTCTGCTAATCTCAAGCAATCTATTATTAAGAGCTTGAATTTCAGGGTCCAAATCGATACCTGCAGTAAAACCAGTCAACAAATCAGGCAATTGAATCACAGGCTTCGGGTCGTCCTCCCAACGCGACTTCCTTTTCCTTTTCCCGGTTCCACTACCATCGCTACTAGCACCACCATCCTCGCTTGGTGGCGGATCCCACCGGCTCCGCCGCCTTCGACGGCGGCTTGTAGTTTCCTCCTCACCGCCAGAACAATCCTTGTCGGTCCCACTTTGAGTGTTTGTCAAACCACTGCCCGATAAAAGCGGCTTCTGGATCAAATTCCGCAAGGACACATTCTCTCCTGCAGCTCCATGCCCGTTTTCTGGGTTCAATCCCTCCGTTTTCCGCTCGATAGAACCTAGGGTTTGCGGAATTGAAGATTCATTTTGATGATTAGCCGGAAGCGCTTGAGAATTCGAATCGACTTTCAGATTTTGAGACGAATTTTGATAATCAGATTGAGAAGTAAGAGCGGTGTGTTCAAGTGAGTCCATTGAATTTCTTCAACCTTCGAGAAAGAGCTTCGAGTTTAGGATGATGGGGAATTTGGAGTGAAATTTGCGTTTATATACTTGTACATGCCACGGTTGCCGATTGGCAATCCTCTCTCAAGCCGCGAACTGTGCAAATCTGGTTCACTCTTTCGAGGGATTTACCATATAATCCCTCTAGGAAGCCTTATTTACATTTTAAGACAAAGAATATTTTGACTAACCATATAGTCACTACCTTACATCTTCCTTAATATTTTACTAACTACACCCTCTCAACATTTTACTTTCACCCCAACCACTATCACCTTAGGCTACCATCACCACCTTCTCCAGTCAACAACTCCGGCGACCACCATTTCCGGCTACTACCAACTTCGGCGCAAAAAATAATAATAATAATAATAAAAAATTAGCTTCAGTGTTCTTCCAGCGACCAAACAGTTGAGAACTTATCAGTAAGTTCTCAGTTCTCAACAAAACTACTTAGAACACTAGACCACCAACTCCGGCGGCCAAACAGTTGAGAACTTATCAGTAAGTTCTCAGTTGTCAACTAAACGACTAAGAATATGAACAACTCTGGCGACCAAACAACTAAGAACTTATTAGTAAGTTCTCAGCTGTCAACTAAACTACTAAAAACACGATTAACTTCGGCAGCCACCAACTCAGACAACCAACTCCGGTGATCAAACAATCGAGAACGTATCAATAAGTTCTCAGCTGTCGATTAAACTAACTACTAAGAACACGATTAACTCCGGTGACCAACTCCGGCAACTAAACAATCGAGAACTTATCAGTAAGTTCTCAGCTGTCAACTAAACTACTTAGACACGATTAACCCCGGTGATCACTAATTCCAGCGACCAACTCCGGCAATCAAACAACTGAGAACTTATCAGTAAGTTCTCAGTAGTCAACAAAACTAATAAGAACACGATCAAATCTGCCAACCACCAACTTCGGCGACCAAACAAATGAGAACTTATCAGTAAGTTCTCATTTTCCTACTTAACTACTAAGTACACTTTCAACTCCGGCGACCACCAAATTCCGGGAACCAACTACGGTGACCAAACAACTGAAAACTTATTAGTAAGTTCTTAGTTGTCAACTAAACTACTAAGAACACGATCAAACTCCGGCGACCACCGACTCCGATAACCAACTCCGGCGATCAAACAAGCTGAAAACTTAACAGTAAGTTCTCAGTTGCCATATAAACTACTAAGAACATGATCAACTACGACGACCACCAACTCATGTGACCAAACAGTTGAGAACTTATCAATAAGTTCTCAGTTGTCAACTAAACTACAAAGAACATGATCAACTCCAACGACCAACACTTGAGAACTTCTGAGTTGTTCTCAATTATAATGCTTCATAATTGTTTGTTATACGGTTTCAAATTTTTAATATTGTCATACGCTTTCATACTATTGATTTTGCAAGTATAAAATGAAATATTAAAAATAACTATCCATAAATTTGAGACGGAGAGAGTAATATATAACATAAAACTAATTATCATACATTTGAATCAATGCACACATATGAACTGGAAAAGAACATTTCCATTAGCCATAAAGCTTGATAACCTGACCACTTTGTATTGTGAAGGCTCAAGAACGAAGATTGATCTAAAGTGTCATCAACTATTGCCATTTGACAAGAGTTTGACCCAATTATAAAACTCAAAAAATGAATTCAAAGTTTCATACCAAACACACTTGATAATTACCAAGATTCAAACTCATTTAAGTTTTCTAGGAGTCCATAACAGTCATAAAGTCCAAACACACTTCTCTAGTTTCTCTAGCCCATTTCAATGTTACACATAGCTATTCCAAAAGACAACTGTCTCTCTCATCCGTCTCACCATCACCGGATCCTCCGTCACCACAAACACAAACTCATCAATGTTGATGTACAACTTGAAAAAATTTATGCTAAAACTACATCGCTTACTGTTGCTTTTAGGTGGTCATGATGTACCGTTCATATCATAGGAGCTTTTCTGGATTACTATTGCACTTACAGGATGTGATCCAATGAGTCCCAACACGTCTCCACCTTCTCTAATTCTCGTGTTCTTTGGAGCAATTTGTGTTCCGTTCGGAATCCATATACCAGGTGGTTCAGTACGACGCTACCCGATTCAGAACGAATCAGACCGAGACTTTGAATGGTACTGTCAGATCTAGGCCGAAAATTGATGGCCGGAGAAGAGGTTGCAGAGGCGGTGAAGGTTCTGCCTTGTGGTCTCCGGCCGGAGGAGGCGAGATAGGGGTCATCGGAGTGAAGAGTTACCGGAGTTATAGATCCCGCCGGAAAAGAGAAGAAGACGGTTGGTCGGGGATAGAGACGGTCGTCGGAGTAGGGGAAGATGGTCGCGGCTGGAGTAGGGGAAGATGGTCGCCGGCCGGAGTAGGGGGAGTTGGTCGCCGGAGTAGGGGAGGGGAGAGGTGAACGGTGGTGGTAGGGTAGAGAGAGAGAGAGTAGAGAGAAATATTTGGGGCTTTGGACTCTAGGCCCCCTGGGTGAGATCCAAATGCCATAAAAACCCAAGGTCAAATCAAAATCCCATTTAAACCCATCACAGCCCACAACCCGCCCCAGCCCTGCCCATGCACTGCCCAGCCCGCCCATGCCCTGCCCAGCCGCCCATGCCCAGCCCAGCTCACTGTTTGGATGCAAAATTAAAATGTTGGGTATGGGAATTGAACCCATGACTTATTATGAAAACTAACAACTTAACCACTACACCAGCCTACTGTTTGATACAAAATTTGCAATATATTCTATTACTATTGCGCCTAAATGAAACTAAGTGAAGAAAAACAAGATTCTAAATCAATTTATAAATTTTTTTATTATTCCCAAAACATCAACTTTTTGTTAAAAAAAAAAAAAAAAAAAAACGAAAAAACAAGATTTAAAAAAAATATATAAAGTATTTAAATATTTTATTAGAAAAAAAATATAAAAGACCCAAAGATAAATTAAATTATAATTTTGTGCAATATCGAATTTTAATTTTAATTTTTTTTTACTAGCACCCTCCAGTAAACTATTTATATAAAATGACACTATTTAAGTCCTTATTACCAAATTGTCATTATTTGCACTTATAAGACCTTTTGATAGACTCATGAGTCTGCTATGAGACCTTGTAAATAGACCCTCATAAGTCTTATATGAGACATTTTTACATGTCTCATAAGAATTTACAAAGACTTTGATACAAATTATAAGACTTAAAAAATACACTTATGAGACCTTTGAGAGACTCATGAGTCTGCTATGAGACCTTGTAAATAGACCCTCATAAGTCTTATATGAGACTTTTTTACATGTCTCATAAGAATTTACAAGACTTTGATAGAAATTATAAGACCTAAAAAATGCACTTATGAGACCTTTGAGAGACTCATGGGTCTGGTATGAGACCTTTGTAAATAGACCCTCATAAGTTTGATATGAGACTTTTTACATGTCTCATAAGAATTTACAAGACTTTAATACAAATAATAAGACCTAAAAAATGAAACTTATGAGACCTTTGAGAGACTCATGAGTCTGCTATAAGACCTTGTAAATAGACTCTCATAAGTCTGATATGAAACCTTGTAAAATTACTATTATATCTAAAGTATAAGAGTTTTTTCCTTGATTTTTTTCCTTCATATTTTTCAAAGTTTCATAAAAATAAAAATCACAAGAAAATCTTATATATTATTACCAGCTGAAATTGTTTATTGGAAAGCTTAGATATATACATACTAACCCATCCATCATTGTTTATAACAACATTTCATTTGAGTTAGTTATTGTCCACTCTTAATTCATACAAATACTTACAAATCTAATATACACGTTATTTAATTATTATTTATTTTTAACAAAAATTGCTTTTTGAAATATTTTAGAATTCAAATTTTGTGATTGATTTTCGCTGAAACAGTAGTAATAATATGTATCGTCATTTAATCAACAACTAGTTCATTGGCATGGTGGTGTTGGTGTTGGGTTCCAAGGCTAAAAGGTAGGGTTCAAAACCTGGTAGGAGCATTTTTTTTTTTTTTATAAAACGAGTTCTGTTACAACAGAAGCGAGTGGGTGGACTGCGGATTTGGACATAGAGCGGCTGTGGAGTCGGGCCTTGGGCTATGGTGGTGAGGCGGGCTGGTCAGGGTCAGAGTGTGGGTTTTGGGTTTATATGGCATTTTGATCTGGGCTTAGGGTGTAGGTGGGTTTATGCGTATGGGGAGGGTTTTTATAACTTTTTGATTTGGGAATAGGGTTCTTGTGGAATTATCCCAAATATTTGTGTGTGTGGGTGTAAATAAGAGGAGAGAGGGAGGAGATGGGTGTAGTTATTCTATTAAAGGACTAAATGGTTACCTAAAATATTTCATTGGATTATGACGTAACTCAAAATGTGCTTGTCCTAAAATGTAGATTCGATATTACTCAGGGATTAAGAAGTAATTTTCTCCACTCTTTTCGATTCCGGTTTAGGAGTTGTATTTTCCTTTTTTTTAAAAAAAAAAAATCCACATTATTTTGTAAATAAATAAATACGGAGTGAAGTTATTTTAATTTTTTTTTTTTAGACTTACACATGGTAGTGTAACGACCCGAGCTCGCAAGTCCGACACGCTACATAAGCAACACACAACTGGCCTACTGAGCACAAATAACTAGGTCCACTTGGTTTGCCACAGGCCCACCCAAAAGTCAATGGATGTTATTGGTGGGCCCGTGGTCAGCCAAGTTGACCAATTTATTTGTGCTTAGTGGGTCAGTTACGTGGTGCTTATGTAGCGGGTCGGCCTTGCGGGCTCGGGTGGTTACAAATTGTATCAGAGTAGACCTCGGCCGTAAGGCTTGCGAGCTCGCCCAGGGGACGCTCTGAGTATTGTTTGGGCATTACCAGGGACGACAAGGATTTGAGTTGGGGAAATTGTGAAATCCCACATCCGAAAGATATGCGCTTTGATTGTGATATATAAGCCTCCACTATTCTACCATTACCAATAATATCCATGGACTTTTGGGTGGGCTTGTGGTAAGCCAAGTGGACCCAGTAGTTTGTGCTCAATGGGCCAGTAACGTGGTGCTTATATTGCGGATCGGGCTTGCGGGTTCGGGTCGTTACAGGAAGAGCCAAGAATTCTTTAGAAAGGGTAAAAATATTTTGAACATAAAATACCATGGGGTTGTCTCCTGTGATACCGTCTCACAGCGTGAGACGGATCATTCACTGGACGCCCCACCCATTTGCCCAGCCAATTGTGACCCGCCTCTTCACATGTCGTCACATTTCAGACTCGCTGGCCATGTCTAACGCGAGCGCACCACAGCACTCCACATGGTGCTTTTGGAAAAAAAAATCTCCAACAAATTTAATATGTAAAACCACAAGATATTGCATTTTAAGTTATTGAAAGTTTTTTTTAAGAATCGCCACGTGGCGCAAGTTGGGAGGAGGAAGGCTGAGTGGGCGGATTTGGCTTAAACTGGTGGGTGGGGTTCGACTCATGGGTGGATCCATATCACAAAGTGAGACGGTCTCACCCAAGTCTTTGCCAGATACTATAGAGGCTCATTTGATAGCCAGATAAGAATAAACAATACCATTATTAAGGGGATTATTAAGCCCCTCATTATTCGTAATGGTACTAATAATCCTATCATCAAAAAACAAGAAGACCTTTGGTAGGAACATGATTAACATAAGCTTACAATTTGAGTAAACTATCAAAATGACCCGCGTACTACTCCAGATTATCATATTTACCTCCGTACTATTGAAACAACTAAGAGTTTATTGCCACTTAAACCTGCGTACTATTAAAAGATTGACGATTTTCCCTCGTACTAAAGAAACTCACACTATGACCTGCGTACTATGGTTTGAATAAAAAATTGCCCAGAGATATGTTAAAATTTAACGGATTTACAATAAAAAATTCAAATGTGACCCTGGTAATGATATTAATTCCACATACACCCTCTACCTTCATAAACTACCCCGCCCTTAAATAAACCCCCCCTCCCACGCACACGCACATTCACTCTCTCTCCAAATCATTTCCCCTTTCCCCTCCATCGACGGCACCGGCACCAACGATCTCCAAGTCCTGTTACTCTATCTATCTTCTCTACAACTCTGACTACCACTCCGTCCAGATTTCCGGCGCTCCCTCCCCCAACGGCGTCTACTAAATCCGGCGAGTTCTCTGTTTAACCCAACGCCGTATGCCGTCGAAACAACCACCAGATTCGGCTCTTCTCACTCGTCACGGACTTCGTACCTCCCACATATGACCGGGAATTTCCAGATCTGGTCGGAACTTTTTAGATCGGGCGGCGACCTTCCTTTCTCCGGTGACCTTCTTTCTTCTCTCCGCTGTAGATCTGGCCAGATCTACACTTTAATTTTGATCTCCTCTGGTTTTTGGGAAGGTTGATTAGCATCTTCTCACCTTCCTTTCTCCGGCGACCTTCCGTCTTTCCGATGAGTGTGGGTTTTGCTGATTTTGAGACTTCTATTTTTTAAATGAACATCTTCATATTTATGATAATTATTTAGATATGGTGGTGGCTGTAGTGTCTGTGGTGGTGGTGGCTGCGATGGCCGGTGTTCTCCGGTGACCTTCTTTCTTCTCTCCGGCTGTAGATCTGGCCAGATCTACACTTTAATTTTGATCTCCTCTGGTTTTTAGGAAGGTTGATTAGCATCTTCTCACCTTCCTTTCTCCGGCGACCTTCCGTCTTTCCGATGAGTGTGGGTTTTGCTGATTTTGAGACTTCTATGTTTTTTAAATGAACATCTTCATATTTATGATAATTATTTAGATATGGTGGTGGCTGTAGTGTCTGTGGTGGTGGTGGCGGCTGCGATGGCCGGTGGAAGTAGCAGGCGGTGGTGAGTGGTGGTCTCTGTAATGGCGGTGGCGGGCAGTGGCGATTTGGCGGGCGGTGGCAGTGGGGGTCACGGGCGGGGGTGGGTGGTGGTGTCTAATTTTGGTGGTGATAGTATGTAACACTGATGGACAATTTATTTGGGATGAAGGTGATTAAAAAGTTAATCAGTAAAATATCATCTCCTGATAATTTTAAGCATACTCAATTAACAATATAACTGAATATATATATAGCCATTTCTTGGTCTTTTGGAACGGATGGAGTATCATCTATTTAAATTAAAGAAAAATAAGTGCAAGTTGTTTTAGGGCAGAAGGAGTAGTATTTAATAAATGTGGTATAATATTTAAAAGATCAAAATGATAATAATAATGAGTACAATAATTTATCTTTTTCAATTTTTTCCTTTTCTACTTTTTCTTTCTTTTTTTTTTTGGATCTTAGTTATGACAATTTATTTATTTTTCTATCTTATTCTCTCTCTCAATAACAAATATATAAAAAAAAATGGGAATATAAAATATTTTTTGAACCTTTATGACATTAATATCTTTATGAGGGTCACATTTGATTTTTTTTTATTGTAAATCCGTTAAATTTTTAACACAAGTTGACAGGCATGTTAGATTTCTAACGGGTCATCGTTATCCGTGGGCAATTTTTTATTAAAACCATAGTACGCAGGTCATAGTGTGAGTTTCTTTAGTACGAGGGCAAATCGTCAATCTTTTAATAGTACACAGGTTTAAGTGGCAATTAAACTCAAACAACTAATGAGTTTTTAGCCATTTTGACATGCGTACTATTTGGGCGTAGTCGATGTGACATACGTACTTTATAAACAGCAAATGTGTCCTGCGTACTTTAGTTTCGTTTTCAATTTGACCTATTTCTCTAACGCCACTTAAAATTTAACGAAGCAGTCAATGAAAGTTAACGTACTAGTTAGTTTGAAGTTGATTTTCCTTTTAAGGGCTTCATTGATAATTCTATAAGTAAAAAGGATGTGAACAAAAAATTTTGAAACGTTAATATTTAAAGCTTAAAATAAATATATATTTTTATTATTTTAATTATTTTTGAACGCATCTTAAAAAAAACAAATATTTGGATTAAAAAATATTTAATAAATGACCAATGTGTCTTAAATAATCAAAAACGTTAATAAATGAACAATTTAACCTTGTATATCATTTATTTTTCCAAAAATTCAAAAACTCAGTTTAAAAAAAAATTGAATTAGGCAAGCTATGGAGGCGACAATAGCACTCATAACATACCAAGCCAACACATCCGAGTTTTTGAATTTTTGGAAAAATAAATAATATACAAGATTAAATTGTTCATTTATTAACAGTTCTGATTATTTTAGATACATATGTTATTTATTAAATATTTTTTAATCTATTTTTTTTTAAGACACGTTCAAAATAATTAAAATTATAAAAATATATACTCCCTCCGTCCCACCCGAATTAGGATTTTTGGGTTGGGCACGGGGATTAAGGAAAAAGTGGTAGTGAAGTAGGTGTTGTGAGTATGAAAAGTAAAGTAGGAGAGAGAAAGTGGGGTATAGAATAATGAGTGGAATGTTGTTGTGAGTGTGAATGTGGGTCCCATTAAATAAAACATTTCTATTTTTGGGTTGTCTTAATTCTAATGGGACACCCAAATAGAAATTTGTCGTGATTCGAGTGAGACAGAGAGAGTATTTATTTTAAACTTTAAATATTAATGTTTCAAATTTTTTGTTCACAACCCTTTTACTTATAGAATTTTCAATGTAGCCCTTAAAAGGAAAATCAATTTCAAACTAACTAGTACGTTAACTTTCATTGACTGTTTCGTTAAATTTTAACTGGCGTTAGAAAAATAGGTCAAATTGAAAACGAAACTAAAGTACGCAGGACACATTTGCTGTTTATGAAGTATGCATGTCACATTGACTACGCCCAAATAGTACGCAGGTCAAAATGGCTAAAAACTCAACAACTAATCTAATCTGCGTACTATTTAAAAAACAACAAAACTAACCAAAATCGTGAACCAGTGTTAACTGAAGTTAATGGGCGTTAAGTTTTTAACAGATTTTGCTATTGAGTTTTCATATTTCCACCATAATCTAACAGACTCCTAATTCGCTTAATTATGTGCTAAAATAACCTATTATTTTCATTAATATTTATATTAACTGAAAGTTATGTAATGAATTAAATTAGTTTTTATCAATCAACCGCCATCTCGCCACCGCCATTAATGTCACCATCCTTTTTCCACCATCAATGTCCCAATACATCAGGCGATCAAAACCTTGAGTTTCCAAACAATCAACAATGTAAAATTACCACAAAACACCATCAAACACTGATTTAGTATTTAACTTGACAAAATATCTCCAGTGGTTCAGATCTGGAAAAATTATAGTATGCCTCAAATTAAATTGCAGATCTAAAATGAAAAAAAAAATCTTAACAGAGAGGGAGAGGGAGGGGCGGGGACCGCGGGGTACTTCAAAAAAAACTTATTGTTGGAGCTCAGACTACAAACAAATTGAAGTGTGAGATGAGAAAAAGGTGACATGGGAGGGGGCGACTTGCGAGAAGCGGAGAGAGGATGGTGAATCTGGAGTATTCTGCTTGATCAAGCACTTTTTGTAGAGGGAATCCTCATGGGTTTGGTCGGAGAGGAGGTGAGACAGGAAAGGGGGTGAGGGACCAGTTATTTAGGTGGAGGTTTTCGTTGGTCGACGGAGATTGGAAAGATCGGACGGGGATGGGAGAAGGAGATGGGTTGGCGACGTGGTGGGGAAGGGACAGGGAAAGGGAAAGGGAAAGGGAAGAAATTTGTTGGAGGGGAGGGTGGTCCGCCGGTGGTCGGTCGGAATTGGGTGACCGGAGAAGAAGGTTCAAAATCTCTTGGGTTTCCAAAACTTTGAGATACATCCAGGTTTGGCCGTCTGGGGCTGTTTATGAAAAGGGCTTTTGTCTAAATTAATATATTTCCATTTTAGCCCCTTTGTATTTATGGGGGTAATTGTGATTGTGATATCCGTTAAATTAGTAAAGCCAGTTAACATTTATAGCAATCATCAACAATTTGGGTCAATTTAATTAATTTATGAATAATACATATGTTAAACTAGTTGTTTCAATAGTATGGAGGTAAATATGATAATCTGGAGTAGTACGCGAGTTACTTTGGTAGTTTACTCCTTACAATTTCTAAAATTACTGATTTTCCAATGATACCCCTACAATCATGAGGTCAACAAAAAGTAAGTAGTTCATCTTCAAAAGTCTTCTTCTTCCGTTTTTTTTCAATAAGTCTTCCACTAGAATAAACTGAAGAAAAAAAAACTTTGGAAACATTTTATTTTGAATAAGAACTCAGTTGCTACAAATCTTTCTTTAACTCAAACAAAAATTTGGGTTTAAAAGAGAAAAAATTAACAAAATTCATGAGATTCAGTAGCTGGGTTGAATAGAGCCCTAAATTCAGTTTTCATAGAAATGGTTTGCAAATCATGGTGGATCGGCACATGAATGAGTTTCAAGAATTGAAATGATAGAGTTCCTTTTGAAAATTCAAAACAATTTAGGACCCTAAATTAGAAATCAAAGATCAACCCAAAAGAGAAGTGTACTCAGTGACGAACGAAGCAATGGCAGGAAGAAAACATGTCGACGATGACCAGAGGTATTGACACCGTTGGGAGTGACCAGCAGAGGTCATGGCGTCCATAACGGTCAGTATAGATCGAAGCTAATTAAGTTGGAAAATTCTGAGAGAATTTTCCTTGCAATTTATTGTAATTACTTGACAAAGGATCATAGCAGATTGCCTCTTCACTATTGAGGACAGTGAGGCGTGGATGTAGGAGAGTTGCATTACTACGAACCACATTATATTGTTATGTTTGTCTGATCTCTTCTTACATAAATCACACACTCTATTCACTTGCCTTTTACTTTCTGCACTATATCAGTTTCTCCTTTTCATACTTAAACATTTTCGCTGCAAAAATCAAAACTCACACACTAAACCACAAGATAGTCGACCTATCTTAAAGATAGTAGATCTCTTGTGCACTGACTCTTTACTTGTCTTAGTGCAACAATTTAATCAGGTTCTTTCAATTGGTACCAGAGCATGGTTCTTAGAGACTTTAGTGTCTCCGAGCTTAACATGTCATGAAGATCCATGCTTATCTTGTCTAACATATTTGTGTGCTTGATTACCCTATTTGATCACCTTAAATCATTGCCCAAATCATCCTTTGTGCTTCTTATTATAATTAGAAGCATATATGCTTACATTGATTTATATTATTATCAAGAATCATTTACTTTTTCTTCTTTGTATTCTTTGGAGATGAACTTTGGATGCTCGACGGAAATGTGCATATATTTAAGACATCTAAGTCGAAGCAAACTTGGATGCAAAAAGGATATACATGGTGGCATCAAGACAACTTTTGAGAGGGCACCGAACCTTTTAAGGCCCAAAATCATCATCAAAACAAGGCAAGAAGAGACACTTAAAAAAAGGAGTTGCTAGAAATCAAGAAATAGACAAGAGAAGATTTTTTAACGTGGTTCGGAGTATAGCAACATCTCCTACGTCCACACCCATTGTCCTAAAATATGGGAAACAACCCACTATAATCCATTCACTCGGGCAATACATGAATTGTTTAAAAAATCCCATCGGAATTTTCTAACATAATTATCCTCACTTATTAATCATGCTAGTTGCGTAGAATAAAAGAAAAAAAGGAAATGGTTCACAAATGTGTGTAGTTCTCCCTTTACATGACACCTGGATTTTTCGGATGGAAGCTCTTCTTAGGTTGTCGGTATTCCCTCCTCAATGTTTGGAAGGTTTGAAGTATATTGGTGTGGTTTATGAATAGGTGTACATTTTGGTAACACACACTATGGGTCAACTATCAAAGGTTTGGGTAAGGTTCATGGTAAAATTATTAGTGTGTGCAATTGGTGTTTATTGCACACACTAAGGTTTGAAAGAAAGGGGGTAAATGGTGTTCGCTGCACACATATATATATTGGGAATGGAGTCAAAACCAGGAAGAGGGTCAAAAACCACGGAGGAACGAGGAGTCAAAATCGGGATGGAGAAAAAAATGTGAAGATCCGACTGGACCTATACAAGGACCCTGACACGCCCCCAGGTCCCGGGATCCCCTAATAGAACCTTGAACCTGGTGCGCGTGAATAACAAGAATCAAGAAACTAACAAGAAACTGGATGACAACTGTTTATAACGAACTGACATGATATATATACTCTAGAGTAAGGAGCTAAGATAGCTCACACCACGAGTTCTAGACAAGAAAATTTAAACCAAACATGATTATACACAGCGGAAACATGCCTAGCACATATGCTGGCATTACAAGATGTCTAGAGACAACAAGTACTATACAAGACTGTCTACCCCAAAATAAGGAGTTACATAACCCATAATACATCGTCCTCACCAAAATGTAAAAGGACCACGATCCCCAAAATAATAACCACCTGCGTAGTAAGCTCTCAGCTATGTCGAGCCTCACTTTGCACTATCACTAGCCTTCCTTTGATCTAAGGAAAACAAATAAACAAGGAACGGGTGAGATAAATCTCAGTAAGCTATTAGATGCAACTACATGACATATTATCATGCAATTCAAGTAGATACTCAAGTAATCATGTATCAAGTATCATCAAGTAACAAGTATATGAGAGGCTAAGCCACTCATCAAGTAGCACATAAGGCTAAGCTAGCACATTATAAAGGATATTGCTTCCTTCCTTATTCCTCCCAAGAATACCATTGTTGTCGTAGCTGTATTACTTTGACAAATCACGATCAATATCAAGAAACTGCTTATACAGTATATATAAGAAGACCCGGTAACTTCCCAAGATCAAGATTCACGAGGTGTTCACGAGTTTAGCATTCACTTATGTCAGGCGTATTGCTCTAATAAAGGAAGCTATGCCCTTACTATGGCCTGTAGTAAGGGGTCAAGCGCAGATACATAGATCCCCGATTATCACTTTGGCCCCAGCCTCATGATAAGCGTGAACCTATATACCTCCGAACAAGCAAGGACCAGCTGGACTCACACAAGAATGCACAAGTAGGTATTTACTTGAACTACGAGAGTATAAATAATCGAAAAGTAGTGGACTAGCTCAACAAGAAACATGCTTCAAGTAATCAAGAAGTCACATTGTTATCAAGCAACTATATGCAATGTTTGCACATACACATCAAGAATAGTTCTCATACACGTTAGTGCTTGTTCATAGCACTTTCTAGTTCATTACCATACACATGTATTGGTGTCAAGTCATGTACAAGATTTTATTATCTTATATTCAAGTCTTAATCAAATTCTTTGGATGTTCAAGTCATCTACAAGATTTTATTGTCTTATACTCGAGTTATCATTCCAATCTTTGGACATTCAAGCATGTATAAGAGTTATACATTTTACTCTTACAAGTTATTAATCCTATTCTTAGGATGTTCAAGCTCAAGACATTGTTCTAATGCTCCTAAAGTGCACAAACATTGGTTTCAAGACAAGCATAACACATTTGTGCTTGTTCATAGCACTTTCAAGACATAAAGAAGAGTTGTTACTCTTATACTTAAGTTCTCATTTGAGTTCTATAAGTGTTCATGTTCAAGACTAAGTTCTAATTCCCCAAAAGGTACATATACAATTGCTAGGACATCTTATACTAAGGCTCTATACCTTAGGAGGGGTAAGGTTTCATTTCATTTGAGTTTAAACCACATTTGTGAAACAGGGGACTTGGGCGGTCGCCCACTCCCCACCTGGGCGGTCACACAGACTAAACTTTTAGAACCACTCTTTCAGTAGTTTTGGGCGGTCGCCCATAGCCCCTCTGGGCGGGCACCCAAGGCCTAATTCAGCAAATCATGATTTCGTTCCTAGGCTTAGAATTCTCCGTCCCAAGCATAGGAGTAACTTTTTACTAACACTTTAACATTACCCAGGGCATATAAACATACTCCAAAACATTTGTTCAAGTGTAATTTCCCCTTCTTACAAAGTCTCTTATACTTCCCTTGTCCCAAAATTACAAGTATCACAAAAATTACCCAAAACACGAATTTAACAAATACAAGTATCAAGAATAACATATTTGCATGTTATTACAAGCAAGGGGGAGCTAATAACTTACCTAGTCCGAAACCAAAGTTACCCAAATAAATTTCTGTTTGGCCGAAAACGCTCTATTCAACGCCACGAATATTTATCCGGATCGAAATCAAGAACTGAGGGATAATTAAACTCGATGAGTCGAGAATAGGGTAAAACTCTAACCCTAACTTTTGAAACAGAGGAAACATACATAGAATTGGAGAAGAAAATGACCCAGAGAAGGAAAGCCAAACAATTTTATCTTTTAACTTTCAAGAAATGACAACTAGGCCCCTCAAGTTTCACTTTTAACAAAATGCCCCTAAAGTCATATTTTCACAAATGACCCAAAAGTCAAAACTAGACATTTAATCACCTTAATATTCTAAAGCAGTTAAGAAATTAATCCAAGTAAAATTAGCATAATATGCAAGTTCAAGAATTTAACAAGTAAGTCAAATATTTAACAAGAATAAGGATGGGCGTTACATCCTCCCCACCTTAAAGAAAATTCGCCCACGAATTTTACTTACCAAGATTTTCAAATAGGCTCGGGTATTTATCTCGCATCTCTTTCTCGGTTCCCAAGTAGCCTCTTCTATTTCATGATTTCTCCAAAGGACCTTCACAATAGGAATCCTTTGGTGCGCAAGACTTGCTCTTTCTAGTCAAGAATTTCAATAGGTTTTTTTCCTCATAAGACAAATCAGGCTGAAATGGAATAGCCTCATACTCAAGAACATGCGACTCATCCGCTATATACTTGCAAAGCATGGACACGTGAAACACATCATGAATCCCAGACAAGGATGGTGGCAATGCCACTCTATAAGCCAATTTCCCAACTCTTTCAAGAATTTCAAATGGCCCGATATAACGAGGAGTCAATTTTACTTTCTTCCCAAATCTCTTTATACCTCTACGAGGAGAGACTTTCAAGAATACAAAATCACCTACCTGGAATTCAGATCCCTTCTCGATGATCTGCATAACTCTTTTGTCTACTTTGAGCTGTGCGTAATTTATCTCTGATTAATTTCCACTCTCAACTGACTGTTGATCCATTTCAGGTCCCAAGAGTCTTGCTTCTCCCACTTCATCCCAACATATAGGAGATCGACATTTTCTGTCAGATACAATACTCACAGGAACCCCATGCAGTCGGACTATCTCCTGAATATACAGTGAAGCTAACTGAGACAATGAATATCCCATGGAAACAGACAAGAAGTGAGCTGACTTGGTCAGTCTATCCACTATAACCCAAACAGTATCATGGCCTCATCTGGTACGTGGCAAACCAGTCATAAAATCCATCGTGATATGCTCCCATTTCCCTCTGGAATTTCTAATGGTTGCAACAAACCTGCTGGACGTTGATGTTCCACTTTTACTTGTTGATAAGTCAAACATTTGGACACATACTCAGCAATTTCTCTTTTCATGTTGTTCCACCAGAAATGTTTCTTCAAGTCTTGGTACATTTTAGTGCTTCCAGGATGAATAGTATACTTGGCTTTGTGAGCCTCTTCAAGAACTCTCTTTTTAATCTCAAGATCAACTGGAATACAAACTCTGCCTCGAAAGGTAAGAATTCCATCACTGTTGAAAGAAAAATCTGGTTGCTTTCCTTCATTCATTCCACTAATGATTTTCTGCAATTCAGAATCAGTTACCTGAGCTTCTTTAATTTGTTGGAGTAAATCTGAAGTAGCCTTTATATTAGCAAGAATAATTCCATGTCTCGATTCACAAGGACTCCAATCACACAAGTCTTCAACATCTTCCATTCACGAATCACCAAGCAAGAAACATAAGTCTTTCTGCTCAGTGCATCTGCCATAACATTTGCCTTTCCTGGATGATAAAGGATAGTACAATCATGATCCTTCAATTTCTCCATCCATCTACGCTGTCTCATGTTAAGCTCTTTCTGAGAAAACAAGTACTTCAAGCTTTATGATCAGTAAAGACTTCAAATTTTGTTCCATACAAGTAATGCCTCCATTTATGTAAAGCAAAAATAATCGCAGCCAACTCTAAATCATGAGTAGGATAATTCTTTTCATAAGGAGATAATTTTCGAGAAGCATAAGCTATTACCTTGCCAGCTTGCATTAAAACACAACCCAATCCTTCTTTAGAAGCATCAGTATAAACCATGAAATTCTCAGAACCATTAGGCAAAGCCAAGACTGGAGCTGTCGTTAAGCGCCTTTTCAACTCTTGAAAACTTGCTTCACAGTTGTCACTCCACTAAAAAGAAATAGCTTTCCGAGTCATATTAGTCAATGGAGTAGCAATCTTGGAGAATCCTCAATGAATCTCCGATAATAACTATCCAAGCCCAAGAAACTACGGATCTCTGTCACTGTAGTTGGCCTCTTCCAGTTTACAACTGCTTCAACTTTGGAAGGATCTACTGCAATACCAGTAGCAGACACGACATGTCCTAAGAATGAAACCTTTTCTAACCACAAAGCACATTTGATGAATTTTGCAAATAATTGTTTCTCATGAAGAACTTGCAATACCACTCAGAGATGTTGTTCATGCTCAGCCCGTGATTTAGAA
>JAOWBW010000453.1:0-85612 GCA_026119855.1 Campanula takesimana
AATTCCTAGGTGAATCATGCTGGTAAAAAAGGGCTCAACACAAGAAATTAAAAAGCAAAATTATTTCTATGAGTATCCTAAAAACCAGACTGGGAGAGATCCAAAGTGGAAAGAGAAATCCACAGCGGCTGAGGCAACCAAGGAAGTATTGAGTGATGAAACCGCTCCTAGTCGGTTTAAGGAATATCCTGTTATATTTCCTAAAGCCGCACCTAAGAGAAAGGTTGAGCTTAAAAGGTTAACTTTGTTAAAGCCAAAACCGCTGACCCAGTAAAACATGAGAAACCGAAGGTCAGTAATGGTTTGTAAAACCGCAACCACAACCTGGCTTAATTCATTGTTCTATTGTGCCGATTTTGGTCATAGTGCTGGTCATTGTCTTTTAAGATTCACACCCAATGCCAAGGGACGTAAAAATCCTAAGGTCAAACAGGTGTGGGTCCCAAAAAGCTGCTACCCTAGGACCAAGGAATAAGGGGACCAAAACCTTTCATGTTTTTTTTTTCAGATTTCATGTTTTATGGCTGGAACCGCTAAGAAGAAGAAGGATCTCTGGTATTTGGATAGTGGATGCTCACGACATGACTGGAGATTCCGAACTACTCTGCAGTGTTGTTCAAATAGATACCTAGGTCCTAGAATTACTTAATCCTAATCATGTCTACACTTAGGGTCCCCCAATTTTATTAGAACCTTTTTAGGTACCCTTAGGATCCTTTGTGCCAGCACAGGTGTTTTCAACTCTTCATTCAAGACAAACCAGCAAGAGGAAGCAAATCAGCAGACCAGTAAACAAGTTGCCGATCAACTCTATTCTTAACATGCGACAAGTTGCCGATCAACTTGCTACAGAAGTTGCCGATCAACTTATTAAAGAATTGCCGATCAACTCCATTCACAACATGCCGATATGATAGACAGTCTGCACTATCAGTCAGGTGACATCATTTCATTAAAGTCAACCTTGCTGATTGTCTCTATACTGTTTTATCATAAAGTAGTTTACCTGCTCTGTAATGATTTCTACGCCGTCTCTGACACATAGCTACTTTTAGCTATACTCTGTCTCTACTTGCTTTTGCAGGTAACCGTTGAGACAAAGGGGTCTTTACCCATCAGAATTTTAAGGCACGCTTATCTTCGCCATTAATGCCAAGGATACTGCATTAAATGCTCCTCACCTACCCAGCTGGAAATTCAAATGTTATCCTTCTTCAACAAGCTAGACATTAACTCCTCCTATAAATAGAGGACTTGGTGCATTGAAGAAGGTTGATGATTTTAGTGCATTGAAGAGAGTTGGTTGTTTGCAGCATTCATTGAAGCTCAACATCCCTTGTCCAGATAATCATTAGATCATTTAATAGGACATACACTTGTGCAGAAACTCTACAACACTGTTAGTATTCCCGACTAGAACAAGATTATTTTAAGGAATACGTTGTCTGAGTTTTCACACACCCACCTGAGTGAGATAAGTTCTTTTGAACTTGCCGCTCAAATACACTTGGTCAGATATTTGCTTTACGATTCATTAAACTATCTCTAGAATTTAGTCTTTGTATCCGGCAAAGCCGCTCTTGTAATAGACTAGGGATATTTAATAGTGCTTTAACCCAAATCCAAGTTCTGACCAAACTTGGTAGAGGACGTAGCAGTATTTACACTGTGAACCTCTCCAAATCTCTGTGTCCTCTGTTACTTACTGTCCTTGCCGGTTGGAACTCTATCACCGGCAAATCATTACTGTTCTTACTGACACAACTTCATTTCCATTGACCAATCTCTTGAAACTGCATTTGAACTTTTAGAAACTACTTTGTGTTTAAACCAAGCTCTCAACCCTTTTTATAAACTGATTTTGTGTGAGTTAAACCAAGTCATATCTTCTCCGCTGCGCTTACTGATAATAGTTTGCAAACTGATAAGTGACTTTGCATTTAAAGTGTTTCTTTGTAAAAGTTTTAAATAGGATATTCACCCCCCCCTCTAGCCTATTTTCCTACCAATTGGGCCTAACAATTGGTATCAGAGCTTGGAATTTTGAAAGAAATTTCCAAGCTTTGCAGCTTGTTTGCCGATACCATGGCAGAAAAATCATGCAGTCATTCAACATCACCACCATTCCGTTGTGAATGTCAACGAGTTTGGTGTCTGGAAATCTCGTAGATAAAGTATATGAACTCAATTGATGACCGGTTGATGAAGGTCATAGAAGGTGGTCCAATCATTCCATAAAAGTTTCAACCACCTACAGACCTATTCCCTCCACTCCGCTGACACAACATGCTGATCGAGAAACTGAACAGGGAAACCCATGTTCAGATTAATGAAACTTTGATTGAGAAACCAGAGAGGAATGGACCGACGACGACAAACTTTCTGCTGCCCTAGATGGAAAAGCATGCCACATTATCTCATGTGGATTGGATGACAAGCAATACAAACTTATTGACTTGTGCTCCACGGCTCAAGAATGCTGGAACAAGCTCCTTGCATACTTTTGAAGGTGACGAGCAGGTGAAGGACAACAGACTCTATGATTGCATTGCTGAGTTTGAATCCTTCAAGAAACAAGATGGTGAATCACTAAGGAGTGCCTACGACAGATTTTGCGAGGTAAGTAATTTATGTGCTTCATTAGGTAAAGTGTATACTATGAAAGATCTTAATATTCGTTTTCTAAGTCTTTAGGAAATGAGTATCATACTAAGGTCACTGCTGTTAGAGAAGTTAGAGACTTAAACAAGACCTCTATTCAGAATCTTGTGTCTAGTCTGTTCTTGTATGAGAGAGAACTGCAAAAACTTAACGTTCTCGACAAAAATTTCAAAAACTTGTCTCTATCAGCTCAGTTACAGATATCCTTTCCTTCAAACAAATTCACTCCTATAGATCCACCTCAAACATCCTGCAGTTCCAATACCCATGAAATAACCTCGAAAAACCTATGGAAGAAGACGAATTTGCCGCCTTCGCTAGGAACTACAAAAGGTTCAAGACTTCAAAAGGATGCAGAAAGGAAACTACCAGCAACCAAAATCCTTCACACCACCATTTCAGAAACAGCAAGCTACAATAAACCCTCTACTAGTGCTACCGATGGAAAGAACAACAAGGTGATCTGGTCTGCTTCAACTGCAGAAAACCTGGTCACTTTGCTTCTAAATGTCCTCAACCAAATATGAATACATGAGGAAGTCATTCAACAAGAGACATCCTAAGTCTCGAAGCTTTGTTTCCGATGAAAGCACAGAAAAGTACCTTGCCGGTTTGGTGTGAAACTGATTCCGATGAAGATGCCGATGAAGATGAAGATGCCGATGTAAGTTTTGTCGCCCTAGATTTGGAAATGCCGATGTATCATCATTGCCGACTCCAGTCTACCGAGATCCATCTCCACCAAGAACTCCAGTCAAAGAAGAATCTGCCGGAAGACCTCAACCACACTTCAAAGAAATAAGTGTCAAAGCTGGAAACCCATATGGATACAAAGTACACCAAGTGGGAACCTCACTCTATGGCCAGTGTAACTCTTCTCAATTTACCACCATCAAATCAAAATCCTTACCGATGACCAGAAAACTATTATTCAATGAACAATCTAGCATTGCCAAAAACATATCAAAACCCATCTCTTCCCTACCTGACTTCTCTCCTGGACCCATTGCCTCTGCTCCTAAAATTTTAGCTGATCCTTGTCCTGAAATATCCAAAGCTGAAATGATAGAGACAATGGATGAACTTTTTATCGATCATGAGAAGCTGAGTAGCGTTCATAAGTGATGGCTGCTGATTTCAAAAGAATTTCTAACGAGAATAGCTCGCTATGTCTGAACTTTCAGTTCTCAAAGGACACGAGCTTGAGTCTATTTCTTTAAAGAAAGAAAACCTGGATCTCAAATGCCAAGTAGCAGTATGATAGCTCAGATCGAAGATCTTGTGAAAAGAAACAATCATCTCTCAAAGATTGTTGATTCTTACACAAAATCTAGAGTTGCTGTTAAAACAATCCTACAGACCCAAATGTCATATAAGGACCAATCTGGGTTAGGATTTGATTCCAGCAGCAGTAGCTCTACTGAAACTTGTGCTACCGAGAAAAAGGATGAGAAAGTTGAATGTAATCCTGTTAACTCAGTGCATAAGGATGCTAAGCCAATATACAGTGCTGTGGCAATGAAGTATCCTAAGAACCAGAACAAAAGGAATGATAAGCACAAACAAAGATATGTTAAGGTTGCTGATACTGAGTCTGCCGATAACGGTATTCTTGGTGAATACATCAGCAGAGCAAGTGCTGCCGATCTGACCTCCTCTGCTGCCGATGGACAAGTGCCTAAAAAGGTAACTGCCAAAGGTAAACAGAATGGAAAGAAAGGCAACACTGGCACCTTTAAACCTACTAAGTTTGTGCCTGCTCAATTCCCTAGTTCTGCCGATGCACCGACTAAACAGAATGATATTCTACCGACTCCACAGCCTATCAGTCAAGTGAGATGTTCTAATTGTTTTGATTATGGTCACAAGGCTCATGAATGCCTCTTGAAGCACCTATCTGGACCACTGAGGTTTCATCCTCAAGTGGTGGCCAGATGTGGTTGCCAAAGAGGAACTAACCCTCGGACCCTTGAATAAGGGGGACCATAAGCATACCGTTTTATTTCAGGAATGCTTCATGGCCTCAACTAGTGCAAGCAAGGATTTGTGGATTCTAGATAGTGGCTGCTCAAGACATATGACAGGATTTGCAGATCTTCTTGCCGATACTATCGAAGCATCAGGTCCCCCAGTAGTGTTGGTGATAATGCCAGAGGAAAAATCGTCGGTATAGGTACCATCAAGAGAGGTGCAGTTACTGTACAGAAGGTCTCTCTAGTGGATGGTCTGAAACACAACCTTCTATCAATATCACAATTCTGTGATAAAGGAATGCAATGCGTATTTACTACTTCCAGTTGCTATGTGAAAGACATTGCTTCTAATGAAACTCTTCTCACTGCCAAACGTAAAGGTAACATTTATGCAGTAGACTTAAGTGCTATTACTGGTGTTGCTAATGTTTGTTTTGTAGCTAAGAACATCAGTGAGAACTTATGGCTATGGCACAAGAGACTCAGTCACTTGAACTTCAAATATCTATCCAAGCTTGCCGGTTCAAATCTTGTTACCGGTCTGCCTCAAGTGTCTGCTGATCAAGCAAAGAAATGCAAGGCCTGCCAGCTTGGAAAACAACATAAGTCATCTTTCCGAAGCAAGCCCTGCATGTCAACTTCTAAGTGCCTCCAATTGCTACATATGGATCTATTTGGCCCCACATCTACAGCAAGTATCGGGGTAAGTAGATACACCTTGGTTGTAGTAGATGATTTCTCTAGATATACTTGGGTGGAAACTTTCAGTCACAAAGATGACACCTATGTTGTTGCCACCAAGTTATTCAGACTACTACAAACTCAGAAAGAAAGCGATATCATCAGTATGAGATCAGACAACGGCACTGAATTCAAGAACAATGGTATTGCTCAGTACTGTGATGATCATGGTATAGACCACAACTTCTCAACTGCCGGTACACCACAACAAAATGGTGTTGTTGAGAGGAAAAACAGAACTCTCATTGAAGCTGGTAAGACCATGATTGCCGAAGCCAGGCTTCCGAAGTACTTTTGGGCTGAAGCAATCAATACAGCCTGCTTCACCCAGAACAGATCTCTAATCAACAAATTCCATAACAAGACTCCTTATGAACTCTGGAGAGGCAGAATTCCCAACATTGGATTCTTCAAGATATTCGGCTGCAAATGTTACGTGCTATACAATGGAAAAGAGCACAGAGGTAAATTTGATGAGAAAGCTGATGAAGGAATCTTTGTTGGATACGCTAAACACAGCAAGGCCTTTCGAGTTTTCAATAAGAAACTTTTGAAAATTGTTGAATCTGTTCATGTAACCTTTGATGAATTTGATTTGTTAGAGTCTGACAAGGCTCCAAATAGTACTAATGTGTCTAGTGCTCATGAGACAGGTGAATCCAGTAATACTAATCCTGCAGATCAAGTACCAGCTGCTGATCCAGTCATTTCAGCAGAAGAATCAGCAGATGCTCCGTATTTTCCTTCATCAGCAGAACCAGAACCTGCTGATGAATTTCATAATCCGTTTGCCGATGCAAACTCTGATGATCATCCTGAAGACAGATCTAGCCCTCAACCAATTTCTGTTATAAGACCTAATCCTCCAAGCTTTCATCCACCTCTCACTCAAAGTTCTTCTCCTACACCATCTGCTGATCTTGATCCTCCTCTAGAATCCTTACAACAAGAATCAGTAAGACAAGATGTGCCGAGAGAAGTCAGAACAGTTCGTGATCATCCATTAGAAAATGTGATTGGTGATGTCTTTGGTCCCAGATTAACAAGGAACCTTAGTAGAGCATTTGCTGAAAGCCTTTTCTCATCTGCTATGGTCTCCGATATAGAACCAAAGAAGACTGAAGAAGCTCTTGCCGATCCTGGTTGGGATGAAGCCATGCAAGAGGAACTGAATCAGTTTGAAAGATGCAAAGTATGGGAACTTGTGCCAAGACCAACTTCTCAGCAAGTTATTGGTACTAAGTGGGTTTACAGGAACAAATTGGATGAAGCTGGGAAAATCATTAGAAACAAAGCAAGATTAGTTGCTAAAGGCTACCGTCAAGAGGAAGGAATCGACTACGATGAGACATTTGCTCCCGTTGCAAGATTGGAAGCTATAAGACTTTTCTTAGCCTATGCTGCCTTCAAGGAATTCAAGCTATATCAAATGGACGTAAAAAGTGCCTTCCTGAATGGAGAACTCCAAGAACTAGTCTATGTTGAACAACCACCAGGTTTTGAGGACTCCAAGAAGCCTGATCATGTCTACCGATTGAAGAAAGCTCTCTATGGCCTAAAGCAAGCTCCAAGAGCATGGTATGAAACTCTATCTAAGTTTTTACTTAGCGATGGCTTAGGCTTCACTCGAGGTAAAATCGATACTACTTTATTTGTTGCCAAGCATAAGGGTCATTCATTGTTTGTTCAAATTTATGTCGATGATATTATTTTTGGTTCCACTAACGAATCACTTTGCAAGAGATTTGAGAAACTGATGCAGAGCAAGTTCGAGATGAGCATGATGGGTGAACTAACATATTTCCTTGGACTTCAAGTCAAACAAACCCATGAAGGAATATTCATCAGTCAAGCCAAGTATGCCAAAGAACTTATCAAGAAGTTTGGCTTTGACAATGCTCACTCTCAAAGTACACCGATGGGCACTAACATTCATTTAGATAAGGATGAGTCTGGTAAGAAAGTAGACATGACTGTCTACCGAGGTATGATCGGCTCACTCCTCTATCTTACTGCCAGTAGACCAGATATTATGTTTGCTGTTTGTGTTTGTGCCAGGTTTCAAGCTGACCCTAGGGAATCCCATCTGCAGGCTGTAAAACGTATTATTAAATATTTATGTGGCACTGCTAACCTTGGATTATGGTATGCAAGAGATTCATCTTTCAATCTAATAGGTTACTCAGATGCAGACTTTGCAGCTTGTAGGGTGACCAGAAAGAGTACAAGTGGAACTTGCCAATTTCTTGGTGATAGATTGGTGTCTTGGTCCTGTAAGAAGCAAGCATCAATTTCCACTTCCACTACTGAAGCTGAGTACATAGCTGCCGGCAGTTGCTGTTCACAGATTCTATGGATGAAGCAGCAGCTGGTTGACTATAAAGTTCCATCTCTAATTTGTCCCATCTATTGTGACAACCAATCAGCAATTTCAGTATCAAACAATCCAGTCATGCATTCCAAAACCAAGCACATAGACATCAAATACCACTTCCTGAAGGAACATGTTGAAAAAGGGAATGCTGTGCTGCTCAAAGTCCATACCGATTTCCAAAGAGCAGACATACTAACAAAGCCCTTGGATCAGAAAAGATTTGAATTCCTCAGAGGTGAATTAGGTATGATTGATTTTTATGGTTAAAATTGTGCTAACTTTGCTACTTGTGTTAGTCTGCCGATCAAATCAGCAGAGCATCAATTATCTTGCCGACTACGAACCTGCCGACAAAATCTTGCTGATCGAAAATTGTCAAAATCATCTTGCCGATTCTATCTATATATCTTGCCGATTCAATCATCTTGCCGATTGATAAAATCAAATCAGCACGTCTCTGCAAAAGTTAAGATTCCTGACACATGACGTAAGCAATCAAATCAAAGGTACATCGGTCACACCATCTCCCTGACACGTGTGTGTACCTTTCTTATCCAAAATCGTGTCAAGATGTATTCCATTTAATGCGATACATCAGCAAGGTAAACAGGTCATCATCACTTCTATTTTATTTTGACTAATTTACCCTTTCTCCCTCTTACTTTTAACTGTTCACCTTACCGATTTGTGTGCGCATTAATTTTTACGTGCGCACGGTCTCCGAGACTATAGGTACAGTTATTTCTCTCCATTGCCCTCTCATATTCTCTCTCTCCCCCATAACATATATAACGCCTTTCAAAATTCCATTAAGCTTTTTCTTCGCCATTTTTTTTCTCTCTGCTCTCTATTCTCTCTATCTCTCCTCTTTCCAGATTATCAGTTCATCGTTTTATTTGTTCATCTATTCATAATCTGGTAAGTGTTAATGTTTATACTCTACTCATTTCTAATCATTTATGGTTTGATTTGTCTTTATTTCTAACATTGAGAGTTGTTTGAGTAATTTTGCAGACAATGTCCGGCGAAAAAGATATCTACGGAGGCTATGTCGACTCGGACTACTTCAACGACGAAGCCGACGGGGTTTTCTTGAAGAATCTTCTTATTGGGTCCCTGCTTGATTCGTTCATCACTCCATCAGGAGTTAGTTCAGTATTTGTGGATCTTGTCAAAGAATTCTTCTCAAACTCTTCTGTTGTCCGCTCTCGTGCTGACTCCTCCGTTATCGTCTCCATCAATTCTACTGTTTTGGGCGTGCAGATCTCTCTTACTCCCTCTTCTATCTCTGAAGTTTTTCCCAATCTTAGGAATGAAGGGTTGAGTCCTCTAGTTGATGAGCAGGAACTGGATAGGGCTTGGATTATCATGAGAGGTGCTGGCACAAGGCTTAGTGGCACTAATCATCTGAAGATTCACTATCCCCGAAGATACTATGCTTTGGCTGAGATAGTTGATAGATGTCTCATTTGCCAATCTGGATCCCACAGCAATATTACTAATGTGCAGTTTGAAGCTATGGCCGCCATTGTTCTGCAGATTGAGTTCAACTGGTGTGCCTACATATTCAGGATTATCGCTACGGCTGCTGATAAGTGGGCTTCTGACAGATTGAAGAACAAGGCCAATCCTGGAAAAGGATGCCATTATCTGTTGATAAGTATGATTCTGAGGAGAAATGCCAATGTAGTGGCTGCCGATCGCTTTCCATCCAGCTTGCCTTTCAATAGGTTGAAGTTCTTTGATGCTAAGGATTGGAAAAGGATTTCAAAGAATGCTTCCAGTGCCGATGCCCCCTCTGTTGCTCCTGCACCTGTTATGACTCAGAGGAAGAAAAAGGCAAAGACCATTCCTTCAGTTGCTTCTCAATCAGCAGCAGTCTCTACTCCTGCTCCTTCAACTGATAGGATTCTTGCCGATTCTACTCCTGGTGCTCCAAAGAAAAGGAAACTGGTAAAGGTTGCCGATCAAGTGGTGATAAAGAAGGTGAAGCTTGCCGATGAAGTTCCTTCTTCCACTATTCCTCCTGCTGATCCAAGAGCCAAGCTAATTAGGTTTGCCCCTGCTCATCTTGCCGGTGCTTCCCTAACTACCGATCCTGCTGTCAAGGTTGAAATTCCGGATGAAGAATTCACTGATGACTTTGCCGATGGTAAAAGTATTGAGGATGTCATTGAGAAGCTCAAGTCTCAGACTCCTAGGAAATGCGCTCCAATCAGAAACCCAACTTTCCACACCTTCTACAAGAATCCTTGGTCCTTCACCAACAAGGTCTTGAACAAGAAATGGGTCTTTCCGATTGACCATCTGCCTCCCTTTATTCGTCGTCTTCTTCAGTTTCATGAAGAGATGAAAGACACTGTCTCTCCCGGAAATCCTGCTGATTATGTTGATCAAAAGAGTTTGGACAGACGCACTGATATGTGGAAAGAGAAGTTTGTCCCTCTATCAAAGTTCAAGCAGTTGAAAGAGGCTGAACTAAAGCTCAATTTTGGTCGGTATTTTGAATTCCTACCACTACACTGGAACCAAGTCTATCTTTTTCAAGATAGAATTAGACAAGACTTGATGGTTCAGGACGTGTGGCTCATCTATGCCAGGACATTTAATCAGCTCTCTCAATTCACAGAGTTTGATCCGTATCAGATTGGAAGACTTGAAAATGATGAAGATTTGCTGCCATACAATGATGATGAGGCTCCTGCTGTCAGCCCTCTCAATGCTCACTTTCATAGATCAGTAAAGAAGGTCACTATGGACTTGATTGAAAAGTCTAATGAATTTCTGTTGAAGCAAGATGCCGATCGCCGTGCCGCTGAAGACCTTGCCGATAAAGATGCTCATGTTCCTTCGCCAAGCAGCAGCAAGACCGAGACAGATGCCGATGTTCACTCTGCCGACGATGCAGATGCTGCTGATAAAGAGTTTGTTGCCGATGGGCGTGATGATGCTGATGAAGATGGTGATTCTACTGATCGTGATGCTGATGATGATGGTGCTGATTTATTTGGTGATTTAGTTTGTGCTCACAAAGTTGCTGCTGACTCTCCTTCCACTTCACTTACAACAGATAGTGACAAGATGCCAATCAGAACTGTCATGACTAAAGCTCCCTCTGCTGAAGTCTTTGCAGAATCTGTATTGAAGGATGATAGTAGTGTTGAAGGAAGTCATGCTGATGAACATTTTAAGGAGATAGTGGAATTTCAAGTTGAGACAACTACTGACACTCAACCTCTGATTGAAGTATCTACCGACCTACCTGCCCCAGTTGAGACAACTATAGACACTCAACAGATGGATGTATCTGTTTCAGGAGGAGAGACTGATGAGAAAACTACTGATACTCATCTTGCTGAGCAAACTACAGACACTCAGTTAGTTGGAGTTACTCCTGAAATACAGATTGTCCCCCTACTGGTATTAAGGAGGTTGTGGAGTTGGGAGGAGGTGCTGATGATAGTACTCATAATCTGGATGCTGACATTGCTGCTAGTCTACAGTTTGAAGAGATTCTTCTACAGCCTTTGTTCAGCTTGCCGTCTGTTATCACCCCTCTCTTGCCGGCTCCTGCTGCTGCTCATGCCGATGTAGATCATGCCGATGAGATAGATCCTGCTGATTACATGGTGGTTGGAGAACAAGCCTTTGTTGATCCTGATGCTGTTGATACTTCACCACCCAACTATGATTATTTTCTCAATGGGAAGGATATGATGTGCTCAAACTGGTACACTTCCAATGCATCTATCCCCTCCAACAAATTTGGACAGCCTCTCTTCACTGTTCATCCAAGGTTATCCTTCAAGTATACCTTAGGCAAATGTCCACT
The DNA here is from genome assembly GCA_026119855.1 of Campanula takesimana. Classification (NCBI taxonomy): domain Eukaryota; kingdom Viridiplantae; phylum Streptophyta; class Magnoliopsida; order Asterales; family Campanulaceae; genus Campanula; species Campanula takesimana. The sequence continues at coordinate 11,582 of JAOWBW010000453.1, forward strand.
CCCATTCGGCAAAGACCACCCTCATGTCACCAAGCATAAATTCTCTCCAGAAGATTCTACCAGTGATAGTCCAATCTATCTTCCCTGGATTCTCAATGATGATGACATTGTTCATACAAAGGGAAAGACTCCTCAGATTTCTAGACTTAAGAAGAAAGTGGCCTATGATCCAATTCGATCTAGACCAGGACAGATAAAGATTAGAGGTGAATCTACCCTTCCCGGTCCTTCTCCAACTGAAGTGTGCATCACTACAAATGGATGGATGAGAAGCTGCTTGATGATCAATGATCTGCTGACTGACATCATTGAAGTTAGGCATACCAATCCTCGTGGCCTTCTTTATTTGATCAAGTCTGCCGCTTTGGCTATGACTCTGCCATTATTTCATCCCCGTCAGCGTGCCGATCATCTAGTCTATACCTCAAGGCTGATGAATGCCGGGTTAATGACTATGATTCTTGAAGGTCGTGCTTATTTGAACTTAATCTTGGCTACCTTCCTTTCACTTGAAGACGGTGGTATGTTTCATCTGCCGACTGATCGTGCTGTTATAGTTCATCCAGCTTTTCCCTTGCCGATCTTTCGTGCCGATGATTCTGATGATCTCATTGTCTCAACTTTTGTCCCTGCCGATTTCTTCTCTTCTACTGATGATGCTGCACTTCAATGGTTCTTACTCATTCCTGCTGCTCCTGTTCCTCCATCTCCCTCTGAGCCGATCTTGATCTCCTCTGATGATGAGATGATGACTGATGATGTGCTTATTGAAGATGCTGATCTGAATAATGAAGATTTTATCCCTTCAATAGTGCTCCCGACGTCTGCCAGTATTTTCCGGCCGACCATCGTCAACAGTCTGTATGAGTATTTGAAGTTTAGTGAAGGCGATTTCACAAATCAGCAAGTACCTGCCACTCGTGCTGATATTGGTGATATGGCTCTTTCTGTTGGTGACCTGGTTAAGGATGTTCACAAAGACCTGGTTAAGCATCTACGTAAGTCCAATCAGGAGGAGGAGAATACTCTGGTCAAAGAATTGAAAGCTCTCCTTGCTGATAGAGAAGAGCGTATAATGGCTCTTTCTGAATCCTTGGGGACAACTCATAACATTCAACAGAATCTTGTTGATAATCAGAGGCTGCAGATAAGAGATATGGGAAGACTTGAAGAAGAATTATCTAAGACCAAAGCTGCTCTTGCCGAAGCTAATCTGAAGATAGCTGCTCTTGAAGCCAACAACAAGATGCTGTCTGAAAGATTGGAAAGTGCGCAGAGAAGACAGAGCAAAGCAAAGAGGAAAGCTGATAGAAAAGAAGAAAAAGCAAGAAAGAAGGCTAGGAAGACTGAATCTACAAAGGACTCAACTCCAGCAGCAGATCCCAAGATTTCTGATCCTCCAGCTGCTGATCCTTGAGTCACATAGCCTATGATGTAGATATCTTATTGAAGACCTTCACAGACAAATTTCTTTGCTTATAAAATTTTTATTGTGCTAATATGTTTTTCTTATATTTGTGTTGTTATCTGCATTATTCTGTGCTATTTCCTTTTGCAGATCATCACTCTTGCCGATTCCTTGAACCGGCTTCACCATTTATTTTGGTGAATCCACCTTTTGCATTAGACATCTAGTGTGACTTACCTTAGGATTTGGTTATACCTAGATATCCTTAGAAATCTTTTCCCTAAGATAAGAGATGTCTTTAGCTTTAAGGGTGATTTGACTTAAGTAATTAGGAGGAGATTGTTGTTCAAATAGATACCTAGGTCCTAGAATTACTTAATCCCAATCATGTCTACACTTAGGGTCCCCCAATTTTATTAGAACCTTTTTAGGTACCCTTAGGATCCTTTGTGACCAGCACAGGTGTATTTCAACTCTTCATTCAAGACAAACCAGCAAGAGGAAGCAAATCAGCAGACCAGTAAACAAGTTGCCGATCAACTCTATTCTTAACATGCGACAAGTTGCCGATCAACTTGCTACAGAAGTTGCCGATCAACTTATTAAAGAAGTTGCCGATCAACTCCATTCACAACATGCCGATATGATAGACAGTCTGCACTATCAGTCAGGTTACATCATTTCATTAAAGTCAACCTTGCTGATTGTCTCTATACTGTTTTATCATAAAGTAGTTTACCTGCTCTGTAATGATTTCTACGCCGTCTGACACATAGCTACTTTTAGCTATACTCTGTCTCTACTTGCTTTTGCAGGTAACCGGTTGAGACAAAGGGGTCTTTACCCATCAGACTTTTAAGGCACGCGTATCTTCGCCATTAATGCCAAGGATACTGCATTAAATGCTCCTCACCTACCCAGCTGGAAATTCAAATGTTATCCTTCTTCAACAAGCTAAGACATTAACTCCTCCTATAAATAGAGGACTTGGTGCATTGAAGAAGGTTGGTGATTTTAGTGCATTGAAGAGAGTTGGTTGTTTGCAGCATTCATTGAAGCTCAAACATTCCTTGTCCAGATAATCATTAGATCATTTAATAGGACATACACTTGTGCACAAACTCTACAACACTGTTAGTATTCCCGAACTAGATTATTTTAAGGAATACGTTGTCTGAGTTTTCACACACCCACCTGAGTGAGATAAGTTCTTTTGAACTTGCCGCTCAAATACACTTGGTCAGATATTTGCTTTACGATTCATTAAACTATCTCTAGAATTTAGTCTTTGTATCCGGCAAAGCCGCTCTTGTAATAGACTAGGGATATTTAATAGTGCTCTTAACCCAAATCCAAGTTCTGACCAAACTTGGTAGAGGACGTAGCAGTATTTACACTGTGAACCTCTCCAAATCTCTGTGTCCTCTGTTACTTACTGTCCTTGCCGGTTGGAACTCTATCACCGGCAAATCATTACTGTTCTTACTGACACAACTTCATTTCCATTGACCAATCTCTTGAAACTGCATTGAACTTTTAGAAACTACTTTGTGTTTAAACCAAGCTCTCAAAACCTTTTTATAAACTGATTTTGTGTGAGTTAAAACAAGTCATATCTTCTCCGCTGCGCTTACTGATAATAGTTTGCAAACTGATAAGTGACTTTGCATTTAAAAGTGTTTCTTTGTAAAAGTTTTAAATAGGCTATTCACCCCCCCTCTCGCCTATTTTCCTACCAATTGGGCCTAACATGCAGTTTCATCCAAATGAAAGGTCCCCCAGTAGTGTTTGGTAACAACAAGAAAGAAGAAACAGTAGGATATGGAGCAATCAAACGAGGAAAGGTGACTATTGAAAATGTGTCACTAGTAGAATGACTCAAGCACAACCTTCTCTCCATATCTCAGTTTTGTGACAAAGGAATGAACTGCATCTTCACATCAACTAGCTGTTATATCAAAGATGCTTCCTCTGGAGTCACTCTACTGACTGGCAACAGAACAGGTGATGTTTATATAATAGATTTAAGTAATATTGTTTCTATTGCTGACCTCTGTTTTGTAGCCAAAAATATAAGTGAAAGCAGCTGGTCATGGCATAAGCGGCTCAGCCACTTGAACTTCAAGTATCTAGCAAAACTGCACAGGGATGGTATAGTAAAAGGACTACCCAAAGTGGCTGACCATCATGATGAAAAGTGCAAAGCATGCCAGCTTGGAAAGCAGCCCAAACAGTCATTTCCTAGTAAAACCGCGCCTTCAACGAACCGTTGTTTGCAACTGCTGCACATGGATTTATTTGGACCTGTCCCAACCGCCAGTATAGGAGGAAACCGCTATACACTTGTGGTGGTTGATAATTATTCAAGATATACATGGGTGGAAATGATGGCCTCTAAAGATGATACTTATGGCATTGTAACCGCTCTCTTTAGACAGCTCCAAACTCAGAAATTGGATGACATTGTAGCCGTGCGTTCAGATAATGGAACCGAATTTACAAACAATGGTGTTGCCCAATATTATGATGATCATGGAATTGATCATAATTTTTCTGCCGCTGGAGTCCCACAACAGAATGGAGTAGTGGAAAGAAAGAACAGAACTTTGATTGAAGCAGGAAAGACTATGATTGCAGAAGCCAAGCTTCCCAAGTACTTCTGGGCCGAAGCTGTCAATACCGCATGTTTCACCCAGAACCGCTCCCTCATCATCAAAGTTCACAACAAGACTCCTTATGAATTGTGGAGAGGCAGATCACCCAACATTGCCTTCTTCAAGATATTCGGGTGAAAAAAATTATTCATGATTCTTGAGATCTCGCGAGATTTAGGGGTTCATGGGCATCATTTTTACTCCTTGTGATATTTCTGCAATTCATTATCATACGAGTAAAGGGGAAGTGAAAAATCGAATTGGGGATACTGGAGAAGAAGTGGTGTCAGCTGCGATGCCGGTGATGGAGGTTGCCGTCGTTTGTGTGCCGTTTCTAGGTTAAGGAAAGGTTAAGGCAAGATTGTATAATATTAGAAATTTTGTTTTCCCACCCCTCATTTTTAAGATATGCCATTCAACCCCTTAAAAGAAATTTCAGCTATAAAATCACTCAATCCGTCTGTCACGTGCAATGCACATGCTAGTTAACTTACTTTTTTAACTGAAATCGTCAAAAAGGCCTTAACTGGCGAGTTTTTTTCACTTCAAGGTCTGATCTGGCGAAAAAAAACATCAAGGTCCGTTTGGGAGGGTGGTATATGACTTTAGGGTCTAATTTGTCATTAACCCTTAATAGTATTAGTTAACTATAATAGTTACTATATTAGTTAACTATTACTATTAATAGTATTAGTTAACTATAATAGTTACTATATATAAGTTAATTATTACTATTAATAGTATTAGTTAACCATAATAGTTACTTTATAAGTTATTTTTTACTATTAATTATATTGGTTAACTATAATAGGCTACATACATTAACTATTACTATTATTATTAGTTAGTTAATTGTAATAGTTATTATTTTAGTTAGATTATTAATTTTTAATTAATTAATCATAATAGTTACTATATCAATTAATTATTACTATTAATAATATTATTTTATTATAATAATTATATTAGTAATTATTATTATATAGATTATCATTGCTATTAGTATATATTAACTATTACTATCAATAGTATTAATTAATTATAATAGTTATTATAATAATAGTAATCATATAGATTAATTTTTATTATTAATAGTAATAGTTAAACTGATGATTACTATATTAGTTAACTATAGTTGTAATATTTTTAAGACATAGTATTGGTTTCCCGTGCAAAGCACGAGTTACCCACTAGTATAGAGAATCATAAAATTTTCCACCTAATCCACTACTTATTAGTGGACACATGTCTCCTTACAAAAATAATACAAATTACATACGTGCCACTCTTCTTTACAGAACACATGTCTGACTGTTAACCTCATGCAAGATGAGTGAATGACAGTCAGTGGGTCCTCATGTTTTGAAGATGAAGGCCCATTTTGAGCATCTAGAGAGGCTCGGCTATACCATCCCTGTTGAGTTGGCAACTGGTATGATTTTAAACTCATTACCTAAAAGCTATAATGAGTTCGTCATGAACTATAATATGTATTGTATGACTAAGTCTCTGTCTGAGTTGCATGAGATGCTAAAGACAGTAGAAAAGAAAATTATTAAAGAAGCCTCTCCTGTGCACGTGATTTCAAAAGAAGGAAAGGGCTCTAAGGCCAAAGGAAAGGAAAAGGAAAAAGTTGTCAAACCCAAAATAAGCAAGGCAAAGGTTGCCAATGCTGTGGTGGCTAAACCCAACTCTCAAAAGGATGAAATATGTTTCAACTGCAATGAAGTTGGTCATTGGAAACGTAATTGCAAGGCTTACATGGAAGAGAAGAAGAAGAAGAAGAAGAAGAAGAAGAAGAAGAAGAAGAAGGGCAATGAGATTGCTTCTACTTCAGGTATCGCTACAAGAAAAAAGGGACATTTACAACGTTTTTAATTACAACGTTTTATGGAAAACATTGTAATATCCCTATGTTACAACGTTTTTTTGAGAAATGTTGTTGTATAAATAGTGTAACAACGGTTTGTTACACAAACGTGGTGAAACTTCAGATAGTACAACGTTTTTGTTACAACCGTTGTTAAAATCTACAACGTTTTTTTAGCAAACGTTGTAACAGCCTTCCTTGACAACGTTTACCATAAATGTTGTAGTTTTTGGTAGTACAACTGTTGGATATGCTTATCTCTGCGCAGGACTTCTCTGCACAGGACATCACTGCGCAGGTCTCTCCTGCGCAGCATTCTACCTTGCTCAGTTTTTGATGCATTCAGATCACCTTACTTGGAAAATGCTTAGAAGATGCACGCTTATTAAAGTACTGAGGTGTGCAGAAACGACAAAGCAAGCATACTCAGCATATCCAATGGTGGAGATGCACTCAAACGAAATATTTCAAATAAAGACAGCTGTCAACCTTTTAGAAGAAGCTTTTGATTTTAGTCTTCATGCTCAGTCTCCAACGGCTCAAAGATCCCTGCGCACCAATCATATTGTGCCAGGTCATCAACCTTAATTAGAGCCCCAACGGCTATAAAGGACATCTGCGCACCAATCAAATAGTGCCAGCTCATCGTCCTTGCTCAGAGCTCCAACGGCTAGTTTTAAGCTCTCTGCTATAAATAGCCTGCTCATCTTCATTTCCAAGTTTCTAGAGTTTGTTCTTTCATAAGTGTCCTTGAAGTTAAGAAGATTGCTGCTCATAATCCCAGATTCAAGAAAAATCTTCAAACCTTCATACCTTTAAACTCCTGCCCAGATCTTAAGCCTTGTAACACCAGAATTCTCCGTGCTCTTCATCTCATAGATTCTTAGAGCCCAGAATTTCTGACACACACACATCTCAAGAAGCTTTGATCATTTAGATCTTACTTCTTGAGATACACAAGTTTAGTCTAGGATTTGCTCTTCATAGATTAGATTTTGATTTGAGGTTTGATAATTTGTAATCTTGTAAAAGCTCCTCACATCAATATAAATCTCATTAGAAAATCCAAGACTAACCATCTCGGTAGAGGACATAGATCTTTCATCGATCGAACCTCTCCAAATAGCTTGTTCATTATTCTCGCTATTTATTTCCTGCTTAATCATTTCTGAATTACTGCTTTGTTTGATCTTATCAGATTGCTATTATTGCTGCTGTGTTTGTTATTGATTATTGCCTAAGAATCCTTTTTATCCAACACTTTAAGCCAAAATTTAGCGCGTGCGTTTTTATCTCTGCGCAGCTTTTTCCTGCGCAGCTGCTACTTAAATTTCCGTTGTGCATTTCACACTCTCTCTACGCGCTATACTTAGCTTATTTGAGAACTGTGCGCATAAGCCATTGATTTGCAAAAGGGTTTGAAAATAATTTTAAAACGCTTTCACCCCCCCTCTAGCATTTTTCATACCCTTGTTTCCCCTTTGGGACCAACAAGTGGTATCAGAGCAAACACCTTCATAAAACTCGTTTTGTTTTTCAAGCTTAACAGCTTGGGTGCCGATTCAAGATGGCTTCAAAATCTTGGGCAATGGTTAACTATTCGCATGTTCCAGTGCTGAATGAAGATCACTTCGAAATCTGGAAGCACTGGATGCTCACTCATTTTTCCTCTATCGACGAGATCCTCCACGACATCGTTCTTGAAGGACCCTACATCCCAATGAAGGCTAATCCAGATGCTGCTACCAATAAAGACAATCCTACAATCAAGAAGACCAAATAAGAATGGACCGATAAAGAAAAGAAATGGGTTGGCTATGGTGGAAGAGCAAGAAACATCATTCTTAGCACTCTAAACCTCTCCACGCACAATCAAATTGTGAGCGGTGGAACTGCAAAGGAACTATGGGATGCTATTGAAGGATATGTGAATGGAGACAAAGTAAGCAAGGAAAACAAAAGATTTGTGGTGCAAAGAAAATTCAACTGCTTCATGAGAAAAGATGGTGAAACCTTGAGACAAACTTATGATCGCATTTGTACTATTGTAAACTCTTGTAAATCTCTTGGAACAACTTTCACTAATAAAGAAGTCAATTCTCAATTCTTAGATGCGCTAGGTTCCAGATATGTGCACAAGGCAAGTCATCTGGAATATTTTGGATTTCTAGATACTTGGCCTCTGCGCAGCTTATACGCTAACTTAAAAGTGTATGAGCTAAAACTTGATCGAATTGATGAAACTGAAGGCAAGGGAAAACTTGTCTCCTATGTTGCGCAAAAGGAACCTGCGCCTGCTCAAACCTCAGATAAAGTATCCACTTCCTCTCTACTTGAAATGGATGATGATGATTTTGCTATGTTCGTAAAGCGATTTCAGAAGTTCAGGAAATTCTCAAAGCCAGGATCCTCAAGTAAAGCTCCAGCTAAATTCTCTCGTGGCAGAGACTCAAAGAAAGATAATGACTTGGTCTGCTACAACTGCAGAAAGCCTCGTCATTTCGCATCAAAATTCCCTACTCCAAAATTTGAGTACATGAAGAGGAATACTGTGCAGAGATCATCAAAGAAGCGCGGAATGATTGTTGAATGATTAGGTGGATGGAGAGAGAAGATGATTAGGTGGATGGAGAGAGAAGATGAGGTGGAGTCTTAAAGTGAGTGTTGAATGGTTTTTGCCTATTGAACCATTGTACATGGTCTTAAGAGTAGAAGGCTGAGGTGCAAAACTAATTTTCTTAGGACCGTTACTACTTAGTCCTTCATCCTACCTAAAACTATCACCAAATCTATATATATATATATATATATATATATATATATATATATATATAAAATTGGTGAGGAGAGTTGTGGGTTTGACATGTGTACATATTTTAGTAAAAGCTTGAATTTGGAAAAGTTAACTATTACTATTAATAGTATAAGTTAACCATTACTATTAAAAATATTAGTTAACAATATTAGTTACAATACAAGTTAAATATTACTATTAATAGTAGGGTTAATGACAAATTAGACCCTAAAGTCATATACCACCCTCCCAAACGGACCCTGATGTTTTTTTTCGCCAGATCAGACCTTGAAGTGAAAAAAACTCGCATGTTAAGGCCTTTTTGACGGTTTCAGTTAAAAAAGTCAGTTAACTAGCATGTGCATTGAACGTGACAGACGGATTGAGTGATTTTGTAGTTGAAATTTCTTTTAAGGGGTTGAATGAAAATTTCAAACTTAATAGGATTTAAAATCAAAATAATTGTTAACAATTAAATAAAATCTTAACACAAAACAAATGATTATCATCTATATTTTTTTAAAAATAAAAATAAAGAACTTCAATAATTATTATTTTTAATTTATCACTATTCACAAGAAAATCTAAATAATGTTATTAAAATAAATTAATTAACCATTTTGGGTTCAATTTTATTTTACTTTTACTAAATTTTATGAATGAATTAGTTTATTGATTTTTGGTTAACTTAAAAATGATAGTGTATTTAAAGAGTTAAAATAAATTGCACTTTCCAATAATAAATTTTAGATATGCTCAAAAAATTAGTATTAATTATTAGAATAATTTATGTTTTTAAAGAAAAACTTATGTTGTACATCAGTTAATGATACAATATCTTTATAATTAATTTAATTTACTTTGTAGTAAAAAAAAATTATTCCCCCAAATTCCATCTTTGGAGAAAAAAAAAAAACTAAACTCTTTGCCAGTGCGTCTTCACCATCAAACTCGTCGGACCTTCCTCTTCCGGCAAATTTTTCCGGCATTGTCCCCATTCCCCCAGTTTTCGTTTCTCAATTGTGAAATTCAAAACACTAGTTGAGAATGAAAAAAAACATGGTTTTCCTCCTCTTCCTTTGATTGTTTTATGAAGCAAAGCTTCATAAGCTATTTGTGGCTTGGAATGGCATTCATCAGCCAGTGGAGATGAATCTCCTTCACCTTCAGCCTCTTCCATTTTTTACTCCACCACCTGATTCATACTCCAACCCCTACCTCAACATTTTTTACTCTTCAACCTCCATAACCACTACCCCTTAAGAGTCGACCAAATCTCCGACAGGTTCTCAGAATTCGAAATCCCATATCCATTGAAGAATTAGTCGACCGATTCAAATCGTAACATCCTATATCATTCCCGACCTCATTCGCAAGTAGAGTATCTCCATTCGGGTGAAAAAAATTATTCATGATTCTTGAGATCTCGCGAGATTTAGGGGTTCATGGGCATCATTTTTACTCCTTGTGATGTTTCTGCAATTCATTATCATACGAGTAAAGGGGAAGTGAAAAATCGAATTGGGGATACTGGAGAAGAAGTAGTGTCACCTGCGATGCCGGTGATGGAGGTTGCCGTCGTTTGTGTGCCGTTTCTAGGTTAAGGAAAGGTTAAGGAAAGATTGTAAAATATTAGAAATTTTGTTTTCCCACCCCTCATTTTTAAGATATGCCATTCAACCCTTTAAAAGAAATTTCAACTACAAAATCACTCAATCCGTCTGTCACGTGCAATGCACATGCTAGTTAACTTACTTTTTTAACTGAAATCGTCAAAAAGGCCTTAACTGGCGAGTTTTTTTCACTTCAAGGTCTGATCTGGCGAAAAAAAAAATCAGGGTCCGTTTGGGAGGGTGGTATATGACTTTAGGGTCTAATTTGTCATTAACCCTTAATAGTATTAGTTAACTATAATAGTTACTATATTAGTTAACTATTACTATTAATAGCATTAGTTAACTATAATAGTTACTATATATAAGTTAATTATTACTATTAATAGTATTAGTTAACCATAATAGTTACTTTATAAGTTATTTTTTACTATTAATAGTATTGGTTAGCTATAATAGGCTACATACATTAACTATTACTATTATTATTAGTTAGTTAATTATAATAGTTATTATTTTAGTTAGATTATTAATTTTTAATATTAATTAATAATAATAGTTACTATATCATTTAATTATTACTATTAATAATATTATTTTATTATAATAATTATATTAGTAATTATTATTATATAGATTAATCATTGCTATTAGTATATATTAACTATTACTATCAATAGTATTAATTAATTATAATAGTTATTATAATAATAGTAATCATATAGATTAATTTTTATTATTAATAGTAATAGTTAAACTGATGATTACTATATTAGTTAACTATAGTTGTAATATTTTTAAGACATAGTATTGGTTTCCCGTGCAAAGCACGAGTTACCCACTAGTATAGAGAATCATAAAATTTTCCACCTAATCCACTACTTATTAGTGGACACATGTCTCCTTACAAAAATAATACAAATTACATACGTGCCACTCTTCTTTACAGAACACATGTCTGACTGTTAACCTCATGCAAGATGAGTGAATGACAGTCAGTGGGTCCTCATGTTTTGAAGATGAAGGCCCATTTTGAGCATCTAGAGAGGCTCGGCTATACCATCCCTGTTGAGTTGGCAACTGGTATGATTTTAAACTCATTACCTAAAAGCTATAATGAGTTCCTCATGAACTATAATATGTATTGTATGACTAAGTCTCTGTCTGAGTTGCATGAGATGCTAAAGACAGTAGAAAAGAAAATTATTAAAGAAGCCTCTCCTGTGCACGTGATTTCAAAAGAAGGAAAGGGCTCTAAGGCCAAAGGAAAGGAAAAGGAAAAAGTTGTCAAACCCAAAATAAGCAAGGCAAAGGTTGCCAATGCTGTGGTGACTAAACCCAACTCTCAAAAGGATGCAATATGTTTCAACTGCAATGAAATTGGTCATTGGAAACGTAATTGCAAGGCTTACATGGAAGAAAAGAAGAAGAAGAAGAAGAAGGGCAATGAGATTGCATCTACTTCAGGTATCGCTACAAGAAAAAAGGGACATTTACAACGTTTTTAATTACAACGTTTTATGAAAACATTGTAATATCCCTATGTTACAACGTTTTTTTGAGAAACGTTGTTGTATAAATAGTGTAACAACGTTTTGTTACACAAACGTGGTGGAACTTCAGATAGTACAACGTTTTTGTTACAACCGTTGTTAAAATCTACAACGTTTTTTTAGCAAACGCTGTAACAGCCTTCCTTGACAACGTTTACCATAAATGTTGTAGTTTTTGGTAGTACAATTGTTGGATATGCTTATCTCTTAACCCTCCTAATTATGTTAGAATTGATTGATACCATTACCTAAGAGTATTTTATGGACTTTAGGACCCTATGTAAGAAGTTTTACAACTTCAATTTTTAGCTTAGTCCATTTTATAGTATAGGCTTAGAATATAAGACTTGGAGCGAAAATGAATGAAGAACTAAGCAAGACTGTGGTCTCTTCGCAGGACTTCTCTGCACAGGACATCACTGCGCAGGTCTCTCCTGCGCAGCATTCTACCTTGCTCAGTTTTCGATGCATTCAGATCACCTTACTTAGAAAACGCTTAGAAGATGCACGCTTATTAAAGTGCTGAGGTGTGCAGAAACGACAAAGAAAGCATACTCAGCATATCCAACGGTGGAGATGCACTCAAACGAAATATTTCAAATAAAGACAGCTGTCAACCTTTTAGAAGAAGCTTTTGATTTTAGTCTTCATGCTCAGTCTCCAATGGCTCAAAGATCCCTGCGCACCAATCATATTGTGCCAGGTCATCAATCTTGATCAGAGCCCCAACGGCTATAAAGGACATCTGCGCACCAATCATATAGTGCCAGCTCATCGTCCTTGCTCAGAGCTCCAATGGCTAGTTTTAAGCTCTCTGCTATAAATAGCCTGCTCATCTTCATTTCCAATTTACTAGAGTTTGTTCTTTCATAAGTGTCCTTGAAGTTAAGAAGATTGCTGCTCATAATCCCAGACTCAAGAACAACCTTCAAACCTTTAAACTCCTGCCCAGATCTTAAGCCGTGTAACACCAGAATTCTGCGTGCTCTTCATCTCATAGATTCTTAAAGCCCAGAATTTCTGACACACACACATCTCAAGAAGCTTTGATCATTTAGATCTTACTTCTTGAGATACACAAGTTTAGTCTAGGATTTACTCTTCATAGATTAGATTTTGATTTGAGTTTTGATTATTTGTAATCTTGTAAAAGCTCCTCACATCAATATAAATCTCATTAGAAAATCCAAGACTAACCATCTCGGTAGAGGACGTAGATCTTTCATCGATCGAACCTCTCCAAATAGCTTGTTCATTATTCTCGCTATTTATTTCCTGCTTAATCATTTCTGAATTACTGCTTTGTTTGATCTTATCAGATTGCTATTATTGCTGCTGGGTTTGTTATTGCTTATTGCCTTAGAATCCTTTTTATCCAACACTTTAAGCCAAAATTTAGCGCGTTCGTTTTTATCTCTGCGCAGCTTTTTCCTGCGCAGCTGCTGCTTAAATTTCCGTTGTGCATTTCACACTCTCTCTACGTGCTATACTTAGCTTATTTGAGAACTGTGCGCATAAGCCATTGATTTGCAAAAGGGTTTGAAAAGAATTTTAAAACGCTATTCACCCCCCCCTCTAGCATTTTTCATACCCTTGTTTCCCCTTTGGGACCAACAAGTGGTATCAGAGAAAACACCTTCATATAACTCGTTTTGTTTTTCAAGCTTAACAGCTTGGGTGCCGATTCAAGATGGCTTCAAAATCTTGGGTAATGGTTAACTATTCGCATGTTCCAGTGCTGAATGAAGATCACTTCGAAATCTGGAAGCACTGCATGCTCACTCATTTTTCCTCTATCGACGAGATCCTCCACGACATCGTTCTTGAAGGACCCTACATCCCAATGAAGGCTAATCCAGATGCTGGTACCAACAAACACAATCCTACAATCAAGAAGACCAAATAAGAATGGACCGATGAAGAAAAGAAATGGGTTGGCTATGATGGAAGAGCAAGAAACATCATTCTTAGCACTCTAAACCTCTCCACGCACAATCAAATTGTGAGCGGTGGAACTGCAAAGGAACTATGGGATGCTATTGAAGGATATGTGAATGGAGACAAAGTAATCAAGGAAAACAAAAGATTTGTGGTGCAAAGAAAATTCAACTGCTTCATGAGAAAGGATGGTGAAACCTTGAGATAAACTTATGATCGCATCTGTACTGTTGTAAACTCTTGTAAATCTCTTGGAACAACTTTCACTAATAAAGAAGTCAATTCTCAATTCTTAGATGCGCTAGGTTCCAGATATGTGCACAAGGTAAGTCATTTGGAAGATTCTGGATTTCTAGATACTTGGCCTCTGCGCAGCTTATACGCTAACTTAAAAGTGTATGAGCTAAAACTTTATCGAATTGATGAAACTGAAGGCAAGGGAAAACTTGTCTCCTATGTTGTGCAAAAGGAACCTGCGCCTGCTCAAACCTCAGATAAAGTCTCCACTTCCTCTCTACTTGAAATGGATGATGATGATTTTGCTATGTTCGTAAAGCGATTTCAGAAGTTCATGAAATTCTCAAAGCCAGGATCCTCAAGTAAAGCTCCAGCTAAATTCTCTCGTGGCAGAGACTCAAAGAAAGATAATGACTTGGTCTGCTACAACTGCAGAAGGCCTGGTCATTTCGCATCAAAATTCCCTACTCCAAAATTTGAGTACATGAAGAGGAATACTGTGCAGAGATCATCAAAGCAGCGCGGAATGATTGCTGAAGAAGACTGCACAGAAAAGGAACTGAAGACTTGGATAGAGACTGACACTGAAGATAGTGATGATGACTCTGAGGATGGACTGCTCTGCTTGGTGGCCAATGCTGATGCTGATAGCGATTCAGACAATGATCCCGATACGGACACAAAGGCTGCGCCAAGGACAATTCAGAAGAAAGGTCCCACCATCACAGAACTTGTGGAAATGGGACATCTGACTCCAAGCAGACAGAATGGCAAGTACTTATTTGCCAGAGCAGACCTATCAAAGAAATTTGTAGCTGCGCCTCCGCGCAAAGAATCTCTTGAAATTCCTGCTAAAATTGTAATAGAAAAGGATGACTCTACTGCTGAGCGCGAGTCTATTTTTCAGCAAGCTAAAAAGGTAATCAAGAAATTCAATTCTATGAAAGAAGCAGTGGACTTATCAATTGGAGAAATTTCACAGCTTAAGACGGAGAATTCTCTTTTAAAATCTGAAATCACCCTCCTTAAGGAGCAGATTAAGAGCATGACTCCTCTTACTGAAAAATAACCGTTTTCTAACAGATCAAAATGCGCTATTTAAAGTAAGAAATGAAGAATTGGCTGCTCAAGTTGCTGATCTCACAAAGATCACCGATGAGTGGACCAAATCTCGTGTCACTATGGATCAAATTCTGGAATCCCAACAAGTCAGTGGAGATAAGGAAGGTTTGGGGTTCTCAACTAGTGATAATTTTAAATGCGCAGTTTTCTCTGAAAAGGAAAACGAATTTACATCACAGCAAACTATTAAAATTCCTAAAGCAAAGCATTCTGCTTCAATGGGTAAAGGACAGGAGAAAGTCCAGAGACAAAATTTCCATTATGTCTACCCAAAGAAGCAAACTGGAAAAGCCAAGGGTAAGGCTAAAGTTGAATCTGCGCTTGACAACGCGCCTTTTGATATTTGTTGCGCTTCTCCTTCGAATGTCAAATCTACGGATAAGGGTCATGCGCATGAAAGCCATGCACCTCAACGCCAGATGCGCATACTTAAGAAAAATGTACCAAAACTTCAAAAGATGGTGTTTGTCAAAGCAAGTTGATCTGCTCCAGTTAAGAATGCTGCGCCAAAGAAGAGTAAAGAGTTTGTGAAAATCCAATCTATAAGTGGCTTACATCATTGTGTTGTGTGTGATGGTTTAGGTCACAAGGCTGCAGAATGCCTTTTCCGATTTGCTCCTAATGCCAAGAGACGTAAAAATCCTAAGGTCAAACAGGAGTGGGTTGTCAAAAGTTGCTAACTCTAGGACCCAAGGATAAAGGGGACCTGCATTTTTAATGTCTATTGTTCAGGTCTCCTGCTTCACTGCGCACTCTTCACCAGCTAAAGCGCATATATGGTACCTCGACAGTGGATGTTCTAGACACATGACTGGAGATGTCACCGCTCTTGAAGATGTGCATAAAGGAAGAGGTCCCTCTGTAACTTTTGGAGACAACAACAAAGGGCATATAGTTGGATATGGAAGAATCAAAAAAGATAAAGTATGCATTGAGAAAGTTGCGCTCGTAGAAGGACTCAAGCACAACCTGCTCTCTATATCATAATTCTGCGATAAAGGTTTGGAATGCAACTTCATTGCAATGCATTGCTACATCAAAGATGGCATATCCGGACTAACTTTGCTCACAGGAACTCGTAAGACTAATGTTTACATAATTGATCTTACTGCTATAGTTCTATCACTAATCTCTGTTTTGTAGTGAAGAATGTAAGTGAAAGCAGCTGGCTATGGCATAAGCGCTTAAGTCATTTGAACTTCAAATATTTGGCTAAGCTAGGAAGGGAAAATCTTGTCAAAGGGCTTCCCAAAGTAGCTGACCATCATGATAGAAAATGCGCAGCATGCCAGCTCGGTAAACAACCTAAGCAGTCCTTCTCCAGCAAGATTGCCTCCTTAACTTCCAAATGTTTACAACTGCTTCACATGGACTTATTTGGACCGGTCACCACCGCGAGCATTGGAGGAAACAAATATACTTTAGTTGTGGTGGATGACTACTCAAGATATACATGAGTCGAAATGATGATATCCAAAGATGGCTGCTATGATATCTTAACTGCTCTCTTTCGAAGACTCCAAACTCAAAAAGAAGACGACATCGTAAGCGTTAGATCAAACAACGGAACTGAATTTAATAATAACGGTGTTGCTCAATACTATGATGACCATGGAATTGATCACAATTTCTCTGCTGCTGGAGTTCCTCAACAAAATGGCGTTGTGGAAAGAAAGAATCGCACATTGATTTAGGCTGGAAAAACAATGATAGCAGAAGCAAAGCTGCCTAAGTATTTCAAGAGCGAAGCTGTCAACACTGCTTGCTTTATTCAGAATAGATCCCTCATCAACAAAGCCTATAACAAGACTCCATATGAGCTATGGAGAGGAAGAGCGCCTAACATTGCTTTCTTCAAGATTTTTGGCTGCAAATGCTATATCTTCTATAATGGAAAAGACCATAGAGGTAAATTCGAAGCCAAAGCAGATGAAGGTATTTTTGTTGGGTATGCCAAACATTCAAAAGCATTTTGTGTTTTTAATAAAACTACTCTAGTAATTGTTGAATCTGTACATGTTACTTTTGATGAGCATTCTCTCCTTGAGCCACATTTGGCTCCAAATGATTCTGATGATTCTGCTGAGAATGATAAGACATGTACGCAGCCTCAAACTGCACCTGCGTAGAATGATAATCAAGTTTATCAAAGTCAGAATCAAGCAAGTCCATCTCATGCGCATACACCCGATGCTGCGCCAGAAGTTGCAACTCCTGATGCGCAAACACCTCCTCCTGCGCATGATGTTTCTCCACTTCAGCAAATCACTTTTGATGACCTTGATGCTGGAGCAAATGAAGTACCCATTGAAGATCTTCGTATTCCTACTACTCAACCCAACTTACCTTCTGAGGTTCGTGAAGTTAGAGATCATCCAACTACAAATATCATTGGTGATCTCAATGTAGGGGTTCGTACTAGGAGAGAATCAAACTTTGATGATGAGTATAACTCTTTTATCTCCCAAATCGAACCAAAGAAGATTGATGAAGCGCTCCAAGATTCAAGCTGGGTTACTGCTATGCAAGAAGAGCTTAACCAATTTGAGCGCTGCAAGGTTTGGACTTTGGTACCCAAACCTCATGACCAAGGAGTTATTGGTACAAAATGGGTATTCAGAAACAAGATGGATTAGAATGGAAGCATCACCAGAAACAAAGCAAGGTTGGTTGCGCAAGGCTATAGGCAAGAAGAAGGAATTGACTATGATGAAACTTTTGCGCCTGTAGCAAGACTAGAAGCTATCAGAATTTTCCTAGCTTATGTGTCTAACAAGAAATTCAAGCTTTATCATATGGATGTGAAGAGCGCATTTCTCAACGGAGAACTCCAAGAGACGGTCTACGTAGCTCAACCTCCTAGTTTTGAAGATAGCATATTTCCAAATCATGTCTTCAAACTTCAGAAAGCTTTGTATGGACATAAGCAAGCTCCAAGAGCATGGTACCATACTCTATCAAAATTCCTGCTAGAGAAAGGCTTCAAGCGCGGTAAAATCGATACAACTCTTTTTATTGCTAAGTATAATGATCATTCTTTACTTGTTCAAATTTATGTTGATGATATTATATTTGGTTCTACTAATGAGTTACTTTGTAAGCGCTTTGAGAAGCTCATGAAAAGCAAGTTTTAGATGAGCATGATGGGAGAACTCACATTTTTCCTCGAACTTCAAATCAAACAATTGAATGATGGCATCTTCATAAATCAAGCTAAGTACACAAGAGACTTGATCAAGAAATTTGGACATGAGAATGCTAAAGCATACGACACTCTAATGGCTATGGGCAATAAGCTTGACAAAGACTTAAAAGGTAAGAAAGTTGATTAAACTTTCTATCGATGTATGATTGGCTCTCTACTCTATCTTACTGCAAGTAGGCCAGATATTATGTTTAGTGTTTGTGTCTGTGTGCGCTATCAAGCGGACCCTAGAGAAGCGCACTTAACTGCTGTTAAACACATTATTCATTATCTTTCTGGAACTGTTAACCTTGGACTTTGGTACACCAAAGATTCGAATTTCAATTTGCTAGGTTATTCAGATGCAGATTACGCAGCATGCACAATCGACAGGAAGAGCACAAATGGAACTTGTCATTTCCTTGGAAATCGACTTCTTGGATGGGCAAGCAAGAAACAAGCTACTGTGTCCATCTCCACTACAAAAGCTGAATACATTGCTGCTGGAAGCTGCTGCTGCCAAATCCTATGGATGAAGCAACAACTAGTGGACTATGGAATTAATGAAGGAAATTGCCCAATTTTCTACGATAATATGTCCACCATAGCAGTATCCAAAAATCCTGCATTCAAAGACAAAGCACATCGACATCAAATATCATTTTCTCAAGGACCACGTGGAAAAAGGAAATATACACTTAGAGCACGTGAGCACAGATAATCAAATTGCTGATATCCTCACAAAGGCTCTTGACACAAAGAGATTTGTCTTCTTGAGAGGAGAAATGGAATTTTTTCTATTTCCTACAAGGATGGGAATTAGACGTTGCTGCGCTACAAAAAGATGCAGTTGGTCGCAGGCTTATCCATCTCATGGATACTTCTGGAATTTTACCTCTCTTCACTCTGGATCAGGACTTCTATGTCCCTTCTCTAGTGGATGAGTTATTTGAGAGCACAGAACGTGTCACCATGACTCACAAGCACACTCGAGTAAAGATTGATGTAATCCGCTCGGTGGTTCAAAATTATTCCGTGCGCATTGTTCCTGCATCTCTGAAGAAGCTCTGCAGTTTCACTGTAGACGATGCGCCCGAGGTCTACTTAGAAGCACAACAAAACAAACTTGCACAGAAATTGGTTGGGGAACCCACTCTTACGAATAAATGGAGTGTTCATGACAGAAAGGAGTTTGGTGAGGTGATGTATCACCTGTGCACTATTATCGGTGACTCTGTAAATTGCAAGAATGGAAATAAGGGCAAGTTCATTTCCAAGCAATGGTCTTACTGCGCTGCGGTCTATAATGGCGATGCTCTGGACTGGTCTTCTGTCCTTTTTTATGAACTCTGGGATGCGTCAGAGAGCTATGACAAGCGCATGGACAAGAAAGTATCAAAATACAGAACTCAATGTAGGCTACTCTCTAAGTACCTTATGAACATTTCTGAGCTGCGCACCTTCGTTCAGAAGCATCCTGATCTCAAGGTCCCCTGCACCAAGACCTACTCCTTATCTCACCTCTACTCACTGCGCACGGAGATTGGTTGTGCTGAGTATCACAAAATCTGGAATAAAGACACCAGCCCAAACAAGGAAGATTGGGTTGATAGCGATGATGATGATGATGATGCCCCACAGACCAAGTCTAAGAAAAATACTACACAGCCATCAAAGGCCACTGCGCCTGCTGAACCTGAAACGGCAGCTGCACAAGCAAAGCGCAAGGGCAAAGGCATTGCGGATCTTGCACAAGAAAAGGTTAAGGAGATTCCCAATATCAGATCAACTACTGGCATTAAAATTAGGTCTACTGATATGCCAGTTCCTCCTTCTCCCAAGCCCTCCAAGAAGCGCAAGGCTCCACCTGCGCCCGCCCCCTCTCCTGTCAAGCCAAAGAAGTCTGCATTTACTAGACTTCCACCGCCTGCTGTTGTTCCAGTTGAGGAAGACAGCGAGTCTCGTATGGATGAGACTGCTGCTGATGCTGATGCTGCGGATGATACCGCGCAGGGGGAGCAAGTTCCTGAAGCTGCAAAGGAACCCACTCCTGCGCAGGTACAAGAAGATAGTGATGCATGGATAGACGCCGCGTTCCCTGATACCGCTACGCCTACCAAGGCCCCTGCTGCTGAAACTACTGCGGATGTTCCTTTTCGGACTCCGCGCAAGAAACAAGTTGTGCGCAGCACTGCAAAGGGACAGCCAAAAGCTGCGGATGCACCACCCTCTACTGAACCAACAACTAGTGCATTCCGCCGCCTTAATATTCTGGTTGGAAATACTCAACCTGGCACCTTTGTCCTCCATGATGGATTGGACTTGGAAGATGAGGATGAGGATGAGGAAGTTACCAAATCTGCGCAGGCCGATGTTGCTGCGCAGCGAATTGATATTGATCCTCCTGAAGGTAAAAAGGAAGGTGATGTGCGCACAACTGATACTGATAGCAGTAGCACGCATTCACCCGCGCATAAGTCTCCTGCTATTGACCCTATTTATCTCTCTCCCAAGCAACCTTCACCCAAACACTCTCCTCCCAAAGAATCTCCTCCATCCGCTCAAGCTATTCCCTCTACTTTTCCCATAGTATCTACCTCCTCTCTCTCTTCCTCTGCAGACCTGCGCCAAATTCTTCAAGCTCTGAATACTATCCAAGTAAATCAAGTAGCTGCGTAGTCCCAAATGGCTCAACTTATTACTGCGCAGACAGCCATTCAGGAGCAACTTGATGCGCAGCGTATAGAGATTGCTGCCATTAAGGGGGAAAGTTTATCAAAGGCAAGTACTTCTGCTGATCCTTCTGCCGGTCCCTCTGCGTAGCGCATCCCTGATGCTTTAGATCAAATGGTCCTGGACTCACTGAAGTCAATTGCTGGGATGCTCGAAAACGTATGCACCTCTACCGCTATCAATGATGGGTTTATAGGATTGCTTAAGGGTCTGCGCAAGAGTTTGGCCGATGGCTTTCATGAAGGGTTTGCTGGCCTTGAAGCACAGATGTTGGAAAGACTTGCGCAAGGTGGTCCTGCGCAAGCAAGTGAGCTTAATATGGATAGTGTCAGGGAGAGTATTACTCAAGCGATGACTGATTTCGCTGATGTGTTCAACGCTAGGATGGACCAAGCAATGTTTGACATTCAAGCCAGCGTAAACACCCAGCGCCTCCACACTGACCAAAGACTTGAAGTAACGCAGACCACCATCATCAACACCATTGAAGCTGTGGAACAGTCATACTTCAATCAAATGACTGGACATCAAGTGCAATACAGAGATAACTTCCGCGAGCTCCAAGATGACAATAGGTTGATGCGCGATGGAATGCGCATGTATGTTGGTGAGGCTGTCGATTTTCGTGAGAAGTTTCAAACACTGAAGATTGAACTTATGAACAAGTTCAACAGTCTGCAAAATGAGTTGCGCGAAGCCCTTCACAGGATCAACATAGAATAGGTTATGTAATTTTTTGTTTTGCGCTAGGTATTCCTTTTTGTGCGCATTATTTTATTTTCTCTTTCAAACTTGTAATCTGCAACTATTATCATTCCAAATTTTAATGAGAAAAATCGCATCATTAGTTTCCAAAACCTTGTTCAATTCAAACTATTCGTTTGTGGAACAATGAATGTTTGATTCCACCTCATGCGCATATTATTAACTGCTCATATTTTCTACGCATGATGTTTAAACATTCAGTTTAAATGCATACTTAAACTAAAATTCATATCTTTTGTATGTGCTGCATGTTATTTCTGTCTTTCCCATATTGTAAGTTAATCTTTTGGATAGACTAGAAATCTATAGCATAGGCTAGTGTGTGTGCATTGACTTGAGGCATGATTTACCATTTTCATTTTTATAGACATGTTATTATCAAGTACAATGAATTGCCTTTGTTATAGTAGGTAATGTCATCAATCATTTATGGAGAGATTGTTGGGTATGCTTATCTCTTAACCCTCCTAATTATGTTAGAATTGATTGATACCATCACCTAAGAGTATTTTATGGACTTTAGGACCCTATGTAAGAAGTTTTACAACTTAAATTTTTAGCTTAGTCCATTTTATAGTATAGGCTTAGAATATAGGATTTGGAGCAAAAAGGAATGAAGAACTAAGCAAGACTGTGGTCTCTGCGCATGACTTCTCTTCGCAGGACATCACTGCGCAGGTCTCTCCTGCGCAGCATTCTACCTTGCTCAGTTTTTGATGCATTCAGATCACCTTACTTGGAAAACGCTTAGAAGATGCACGCTTATTAAAGTGCTAAGGTATGCAGAAACGACAAAGCAAGCATACTCAGCATATCCAACGGTGGAGATGCACTCAAACGAAATATTTTAAATAAAGACAGCTGTCAACCTTCTAGAAGAAGCTTTTGATTTTAGTCTTCATGCTCAGTCTCCAACGGCTCAAAGATCCCTGTGCACCAATCATATTGTGCCAGGTCATCAACCTTGATCAGAGCCCCAACGGCTATAAAGGACATCTGCGCACCAATCATATAGTGCCAGCTCATCGTCCTTGCTCAGAGCTCCAACGACTAGTTTTAAGTTCTCTGCTATAAATAGCATGCTCATCTTCATTTCCAAGTTGCTAAAATTTCTGCTTTCATAAGTGTCCTTGAAGTTAAGAAGATTGCTGCTCATAATCCCAGATTCAAGAACAACCTTCAAACCTTCATACCTTCAAACTCATGCCTAGATCCTAAGCCTTGTAACACCAGAATTCTCCGTGCTCTTCATCTCATAGATTCTAAGAACCCAGAATTTCTGACATACACACACCTCAAGAAGCTTTGATCATTTAGATCTTACTTCTTGAGACACACCAGTTTAGTCTAGGATTTGCTCTTCATAGATTAGATTTTGATTTGAGTTTTGATTCTTTGTAATCTTGTAAAAGCTCCTCACATCAATATAAATCTCATTAGAAAATTCAAGACTAACCATCTTGGTAGAGGACGTAGATCTTTCATCGATCGAACCTCTCCAAATAGCTTGTTCATTATTCCCGTTATTTATTTCCTGCTTAATCATTTCTGAATTACTGATTTGTTTGATCTTATCAGATTGCTATTATTGCTGCTGTGTTTGTTATTGCTTATTGCCTTAGAATCCTTTTTATCCAACACTTTAAGCCAAAATTTAGCGCGTGCGTTTTTATCTCTGCGCAGCTTTTTCCTGCGCAGCTGCTGCTTAAATTTCCGCTGTGCATTTCACACTCTCTCTGCGCGCTATACTTAGCTTATTTGAGAACTGTGCACATAAACCATTGATTTGCAAAAGGGTTTGAAAAGAATTTTAAAGCGCTATTCACCCCCCTCTAACATTTTTCATACCCTTGTTGCCCATTTGGGACCAACAACAACTTTTCATACAAACGTTGTTATTGCATTAAGCATTAAACAAAACCTAAAAAGCCAAAAAAATTAACCACGCCGCCAAATAATTTTGCCTTACCGCATACCTCTTGCCCAAAAATCAAAATTCCCAAAAGAAAGAGCTCTCAGTCAAAGTCGATACTCCCTCCGTCCCAAAACACCTTACACACTTTTGAAGATGCATGGTAATTAAGGAGTGAGTATATATAATCAAAAGTATTGTGAGTGGGAAAAAGGTTGTGAGTATGATATGTTGAGTGAGATTTACAAGTGGGGCCCAAAAGTAAGTGTGTGAGTATAGCAAGTGGGGTAGAGAGAATTATATCTTTTTAAAACATTTTAAGAAAGGGGACTTACCAATGGGACACCTAAAAAGGAAATAAGTGCAATGTGTTTTGGGAAGGGGGGGGGGGGTGGTTGGTTATTTCTCTTTAGGTTATGGGAATTCGCTCCCCATGGATGGCCCTTCTTAGCCTCCATTGCGCCTCAAATCTTTGCAGAGATTCTTCATTGGCTCTTTCTCTCAACATAGATCCTTGGATCTACTTTGTTTTACCCAAAAATCAAAGGTTCTCCTTAGTATTTTCGTGGGTGTAGTTACTGTTGTTGTCTATTTCAATCTGGAGTGGCAATGGCAGATTTGTTGTTCTTTCTTGGTGGGTTATATGTCTTGTTGGTTATCCCTTCAAGATTATCTTTGGGTAATTTGAAATTTCGTGCGTTGCATTGATTTTTCCAACAAAATTTCTGCCATTTTTGCTAACTTCAAACAGAAGATGCTTTTGGAGCAAAAGTTATGGTGTTTTCGTGCAGATTACAGGGGTATAAGGTTTTCCTTAGTTGATATTCTTCTTCTATGGTTCCTTGTCTCCAATCTTTGAATTGCACAAGTTTACTCAAATTTTCTAGGGTTTCCCTTTAAATTTTGAGGTTTTTGGTTATGCTATTTTGTTTGGCCACAATACCTTCATCTCTGGAGTTGTTTTTGCTGAATAGAATAGGCTCGGGTGCTGTTTTTGGTTGCTGGCTTTGATCCGGAAGTTGGTTTGAGCATTGAGAGATGCTTTGACCTTCTTCCTTAGCTCAGGTTAACTCCTTGTTATTATGTTTTTTGTGCTGCAACAGTGGACTGTGGTTGCGTTTGTTTTTTTTTACGTGAACGCGAAGGTACTTTGAGCAATAATTTCTTGTTGATTTAATTATCCGAATTATCATCTATAGTATTTATAATGGTATATTGATAACAAGTTTTAAATTTTTATTATGATGACTAAATCAACTTAAAGTTATTGATCAAAGTACATTTGTGTTAAGAACAAAATAAGTAGAAGATTATTTTGGGACGGAGGGAGTAACTGAATTTGAATATGTTTATTGCTAATGAGTTTGGGTTGTGTTTTTTTTTTTCCTTCCTGGGAAGAACCTACAACTCAATAGCGTAAGAATTATTTAACACATGCGGAGCCAACATCTAGATTAGAAAGCACACAAATTGTGATGATCCAAAAATTTCTAATTTTTATTTGGACTTTAGTCATATCTATTAATAATGATTAGTGATAAGTAGTTATTATTCTTGGGATTTTACAATAAATCATATTTAGTTGGGTTACAATTATAATAACAACGATGGGTTGTTAAATTATCGAATTTGGGCCATTTAAAAATATTATTTCTGCTGCTTTAATTTTGGGCCATTTGGTTTATATAAAATAGAGAGATTGCTTGGGCTTACCCATCTATAAAGTAAAATTGCGATTATTTAAGGTGTTGACCTAAACCTAGCCAATTTATTTAGAAGTCACAAACATATTGACGTTAAGAAATAAATGGGAGCCGCAAGATGTAACGGCGGAATAGAAAATCCAAACTGTTAGGAGAGTGGGAAAGACGGCCTCGTGTTCCAAGAGCGTTTGGGAATTAATTTGAGGTATGATAATTTTATTTAACCTTCGGTAATTTTGATGGGTATAGATGTATAGGTATAATGGTTACATGAATGAAATTGATGGATTTTAAGGGTGAACTTTATCATAATTAGGTTACAAATTGTTAATTTTGAAAGAAAGAGGACAGAGAGAGTAGCCACCTAGAATGGCCATATGTGTGCAGATGTGTGTGCGTGGATTAGTGTAGGTGTGTGTGAATGTGCTTGAATTAGTGTGTGTGTGTGTGTGTGTATGCAGTACAATTTAGTGAGATGCAGTTAGATTTCAAAACTCTAAAAATTTAGGCTATTTGATTTTAGTGCAGTTGGTACATCAAATAAGGTATGTGGTTTTAAGATAATCTTGTATTGTTATTTATTATGGTTTTACTTTGGATTGTTAGATTTTGACAACGGGAAGGATTAGGTCTGCTCGTATGTGTCCAAGGATGTTATTTAAGTGCAGCTAAGGTAAGGGATTGTACATCATTTAGGTTATTGTTTCGTTATATTACCGTTTCAGTTATTAGGCTTCCGCATTATTTTTGGCGATGTACGTTCTTTTATACGGTCAAACTGACATCGTGTCAGTATTTGCATTGACTCCCTCGGTCACCGTCTTTTGATAATCTTTGTTATTTGTTTGCTAAATTCGTATCATTTGTTGGCCCTTTGTTAATTCGTTTGCTAAATTCATATCCTTTGTTTGTGAATACGTGAAACCTTTTGTGAGCTTTTGGAATTCGTATTTCGTATAAAAAGAGTTTTGATGAGATAAGCTTTTGAAAACATTTTGTATCCTATCAATGAGCACATAAGTTAAACAACTCGTTAAGGCGGGGTATATTTGATTTTGGCCTGAAAAGGCAACTTTGTTCACTGCTCAAGAGGAGTGGTGGGGTGATCCGGATTCACTGTTTTGACCATGCGGGGTCATTTTGTGTGCTCTTCGGAGTATTTGTCCCTTCGGGGAATTTAGGTTTGAAAAGGTCATTAGACCACTTATGTGATCATGATATCTGTGAGGGGTTTCGTTATTTACGGCTGGTATGGGACGGTCGTAAATAATTAGATCTCTCGAGTTAGTTTTGTTCAGTTATCAGTCCTTTGAAATTCTGAAATCTGTGAGTGGTTTAATTATTTATAGCTGGTATGGGACAGTTATAGATAATTAAATTATTCGAGTCATTTTGCGTCAATTTGTCATCGTTTGGAATTCCATAATATCTGTGAGTAATTTAGTTATCTATAAACGGTATGGGATGGTTGTAAATAGGATGGAAGTTTCAGTCTCTGGAGCAATTAGAAGATGTTCAAAGACTTTTTAGATTGGTTTTGATTATTATTAGTCTAGACACTTTTTAGTTGATTATTTCAGTTATTTGAGAATTTTAAGACTTTAAAGTTTTGTTGGATTTTAGATGTCATCCTTGACGATGTTTTAATAAATGGATTTGATTAGTTTTATGAGAATTTTATGGTTTGGTATTGTAAATGGTGATGTGGCCGGACTATGGGCCCGTAAGATTTGGGTCCGGGTTTCGGGGCGTTACACAAATGGTTTGTTCTTCACTTTCATGAGACAATAACATTTATATATATATATAAATGTTATTGAGGGGTCGTCCTTTGGTAGACATTAGGCTTCAAAAGTTCTGAGATATTATTCCAAGTATAAATGTAAGTTGAAGTGTGCTAAATTATGTTCATATGTAAACCTCATTCAATTCTAGCAATGGTAGGAAATAGTTCTGTATTTTCTCTTTCATTGGAGTTTTAGATATGGTCATGTAATCATGTTCTATTTGTGGTTGAGGTAAATTTGATGAAAATATGAAAATTGGATTGGTATTTTTTTTTTTATAAAAAATATAATTTCACAACGTTTTCAAAAATGTTGTCAGTTGCAACGTTTTAAAAATGTTGTCTTTGGTACACCACTACACCAAAACGTTCAAGGAAACGTTGTAAGTTGTAATACCCCGAAATTGTTATTAGTTTTATTATTGGAGTTTAGTTTTATTTTGGGCTGGATGGTAACTGATTAATTTTTACTTGGGTTATTATGATAGAAAATTTTATTGGGCTTTCGAGGTTAAATGGAGTTACAATAATTAATTAAGATTGGCCCATTATTATACTATATAAAATTTACCCTAAACCTAAATCAACAAGTAGTTGTAATTGAGAAGTTCGGGACGGCAAAGCAACGTCAAGGGGGTTTCGATCTTGCAATACATACATATACATAAATAAGTGAGTTTCTTTTCTCTCCTATTGTTATAGATAAAATACAAAGGTGGAACAGAAGGAGTATTAGGGTTTATTCAATATGGTTGATAATGTTAATAATGCATATGAGATCTTGAATGAGTTTGACACATGATCTGTAGGGGCAATTTCAAAGTTCAGAACAAAAGGAAAGAAAAAAATATATATTACAGAAGTGGGCCACGAAAAGTGCAGGAGTATGGGTGTGTGTCCGGAAATTTGGTGATGTCGATTCGATTTTAGCGGTTTTGAGGTAAGAGAGACTATGCAGTGTCGATTCCGTGTCAGTTTTATCACGTGATTAGTTCTTTGATATCCGTCCTATCCTTGTGTTCTTATTTTATTGATATGTATTCGATTGTTCGACCCAATTTGATATTTGATTTGTTATTGATATTGTTTCGAAAAGTATTGATTATTTTGAAAGCATGCTATTTGTTTTTTGATTCTCAAGAAACGAGATTTGTTATATGGAATAGTTTGATGTGGCTAATTTATGTGACGGTTGCAGTGGATGTTGATTTAGTTATTGAGTTTGTGTTGGTTAGGCTCCGAGTGTGGGCGCCAACAGTTTGATCGATTATTGTTAAGCCACTAGGCCCGAACATAATTAGTACATCGAACTGTGAAGTATGATCGATTGGTATTCGATTTATGAAATTTGAGTCTTTTTGGTACGTCCATATTTATAATTTCATGGACTATGTTATTTGATATATATGTTTCATTGGCTTCTGTGATACTTTGTATCCCCTTTCTTACTGGGCCCCCAGCTCAACCCCCTCCAGTTTCAGTTTTGCAGTTGACTATTGATCGAGGTTTGAGATCGAAGAATTGGGACGGCTCAGTTTATTGAGAATTTAGGGTGATTAATTATTTTTTTGTAATATCTTTTAGAGTTGTAAGTTGTAATATTTTGACATTTATGGAAATTAAGTTTATGAAAATTCGGGTCGTTACAGTTGGTATCAGAGCATTGGGATTAGATCTTGAAAGGGACTAAGAACTCTGATATTGAATAGGTTTGGGTACTTGAAAATTACGATTTAGAGCAGTTTAGAGAGACTAAGTTTTCTTAAGTCAATTAGTTGCCTTTTTTATGGAGGATTGTGGAATAGAACCCTAACAGTTTTGAGAGATGAAGTTAAGAAAGAATTCGAGGACGAATTCCTTTTAAGGGGGAAAGAATGTAATACCCCGAAATTGTTATTAGTTTAATTATTGGAGTTTAGTTTTATTTTGGGCTGGATGGTAACTGATTAATTTTTACTTGGGTTATTATGATAGAAATTTTTATTGGGCTTTCGAGGTTAAATGGAGTTACAATAATTAATTAAGATTGGCCCATTATTATACTATATAAAATTTACCCTAAACCTAAATCAACAAGTAGTTGTAATTGAGAAGTTCGGGACGGCAAAGCAACGTCAAGGGGGTTTCGATCTTGCAATACATACATATACATAAATAAGTGAGTTTCTTTTCTCTCCTATTGTTATAGATAAAATACAAAGGTGGAACAGAAGGAGTATTAGGGTTTATTCAATATGGTTGATAATGTTAATAATGCATATGAGATCTTGAATGAGTTTGACACATGATCTGTAGGGGCAATTTCAAAGTTCAGAACAAAAGGAAAGAAAAAAATATATATTACAGAAGTGGGCCACGAAAAGTGCAGGAGTATGGGTGTGTGTCCGGAAATTTGGTGATGTCGATTCGATTTTAGCGGTTTTGAGGTAAGAGAGACTATGCAGTGTCGATTCCGTGTCAGTTTTATCACGTGATTAGTTCTTTGATATCCGTCCTATCCTTGTGTTCTTATTTTATTGATACGTATTCGATTGTTCGACCCAATTTGATATTTGATTTGTTATTGATATTGTTTCGAAAAGTATTGATTATTTTGAAAGCATGCTAGTTGTTTTTTGATTCTCAAGAAACGAGATTTGTTATATGGAATAGTTTGATGTGGCTAATTTATGTGACGGTTGCAGTGGATTTTGATTTAGTTATTGAGTTTGTGTTGGTTAGGCTCCGAGTGTGGGTGCCAACAGTTTGATCGATTATTGTTAAGCCACTAGGTCCGAACATAATTAGTACATCGAACTGTGAAGTATGATCGATTGGTATTCGATTTATGAAATTTGAGTCTTTTTGGTACGTCCATATTTATAATTTCATGGACTATGTTATTTGATATATGTGTTTCATTGACTTCTGTGATACTGTGTATCCCCTTTCTTACTGGGCCCCCAGCTCACCCCCCTCCAGTTTCAGTTTTGCAGTTGACTATTGATCGAGGTTTGAGATCGAAGAATTGGGACGGATCAGTTTATTGAGAATTTAGGGTGATTGATTATTTTTTTGTAATATCTTTTAGAGTTGTAGGTTGTAATATTTTGACATTTATGGAAATTAAGTTTATGAAAATTCGGGTTGTTACATAAGTAATGTACACAATGTTTTTAGAATGTTGTCTAAATCAGGACCTATTACAACGGTTGATATCACAACGTTTTGGGAAACGTTGTCAAATGCATAGTACAACGTGTTTTAAACGTTGTTAAAGGGATTTTTGTTGTAGTGTATCTATGTTATAGATATACTCATTTCTACATCATGGGTATTAGATACCAGATGTGGATCTCACATTTGTCTAAATGTGCAGGCACTACAGAATAGGAGGCTACTCAAAGATGGCGAAGTAGACTTACGCGTGGGGAATGGAGAAAGAGTTGTTGCATTATCCGTAAGAACCTATGAAGTCATTTTACCTAGTGGTTTAATTCTTGTTTTGAACAATTGTTACTATGTTCCGGATTTGAGTAGAAATATTATTTCAATTTCTTGTTTGGATAATGAAGGTTATAGTTTTCTTATTAAAAATAAGAAGTTTTCTATTTATTTAAATGATATACTTTATTGTACTGCAAATTCATTTAATGGCCTTTATGTCCTTGATGTTGAGAATGAAAATAATGATACATCTATAATGTAAATAAGAAATCAAAACCTAATGATGTAAATCACACTTAATTGTAGCGTTGCCGTCGTGGTCATATTAATGAGAAGCGTATCTCAAAACTCCATGGCGACGGACTTTTAGATTCACATGATTTTGAAACATATGAAACTTGTGAGTCTTGTTTACTTTGAAAGATGACTAAGACACCTTTTACTAAGAGTAGTGAAAGGGCAATTGACTTATTGAGACTCATACATACTGATGTATGTGGACCATTAAGTAGCAATTCTAGGGGTGGATATCAATACTTCATAACATTCACTGTTGATTTTAGTAGATATGACTATGAAAAACAATAGTGAATCATTTGAAATATTTAGAATATTCCAAAATGAACGTGGCAAAACTATTAAGGAACTTTGATCAGATCGCGGTGGTGAATATTTAAGCCAAGAATTTAACAATCATCTTAAAGATTGTAGAATTGTTTCACAATTAACTCCACCTGGAACACCACAATGGAATGGTGTGTATGAGCGGAGAAATAAGACTTTATTGGATATGGTCCGCTTGATGATAAGTCAAGTTGATATTTCTTTATCATCTTGGGGACATGCATTAGAAACTGCTGCACTTACACTAAATAATTTTGCACTTACACTAAATAATTTTCCAACAAAATCTGTTCCTAAGACACCATATGAGATGTGAATGGGAAAGAAACATAATCTTTCTTTTATTAAGATTTGGGGATGTGAGGCATATTGTAAGATAACCGCGTGGAGGCGTGAGGGATCAAACACGGAACTTTATTTTACAAGTTAACGAAGTCGCCACGTTAAATTAATTTTAAACCCAATTTAACGAAAATGGTTAGAGAAAATGAGTTCGGAGGTCAGGTTACGTCTTGGGAAGAACATAGTTCACCCAATCCGCCCTGGAAATCCGGGTCTCCCTATGTTTGTTGACCAAAATGTGCAAGTGTGTGTATGTGTGTATTTTAAAAATGGGAGAAACTGCCCTTTTAACAGAAATTGTTGGAAAATTAACAGGAAAGGGGTTTATTTGTAAAGATCTTGACAAAATCAGGTTTAAACAGAAGAAACATCCCCTGGACAAACCATCCGTACGGATGGTTAGGGTCATCCCGGGGTTTTACATATTTATCAGAAACAGTCAAGTTTCAGGAAGAAACAGAGCAGTCGGCTGAAACTGGACAGAAATATGACCTTTTAAGTTTATTATTGTACATAAACATTTCAAATGTTCATTCCTATGCCTTTGATCATTATATTGAACACCAAAACCAAGGATTTGGGTATGATCAAGACAATCATTGGAGAAAGAAAGACAAAAGGTGATGAACATTGCTTTGAGCCAAGACAACCATTTGAATTAGTAAAGAATAAAACTTTATCATCCAAATGAGTCTTTTCATCAAAATTAAACTTTTGGGACAACAAAATCAACCTTTGGATGGATAAATATTGAGTCTTTACCATCCAAAAGTGACATTTTTAAGGCTAAATCAAAGTTTGGAAGATAAAGATTGAAACTTTACCATCCAAACATGATCATCATGACCAAAGATAAACAAATACAAGATAAATGTACAAGGCTCTCTCCATATGTGCAATGTATCACCAAGCCAAAAGTAAAGACATGAAAGTAAAGGCAAGAATGTAAATGACATAAACATAACAAGTCATGATCATCCTTTGATTTCAACCCTTAATCACACATAAAGCATGAGGGCATCTTAGAATCACCTCATGACTTGGTTCCAATTCATAAAATTACATATAGGTAAAGACTTGAAATGAAATAGACAATAATGTAAATGAACAATAATGTAAGCAAGATAAATAAAAAGGGATATGAGGTGAAGAGGAAATGGGGAGAATGAGGCCTCACCTATCTTGGGTTCTAACCTATCTTCCTCTCTTTCACTCAAGTATGGTGGTATTTCTGCAGAGTTTAATTTCCCTCTAAAATTGTGTTTCTCCCCCCTGAAATGATCAGCAAGGGCTTTAATTTATAGGGACCTGGAATTCCTAAACCATCCGTACGGCTGGTGACTCCTTGGGGCCAAACCATCAGTATGGTTATCTTAGCGATATCTGGAACTTTCTACTTTTTATTCCAAAACAGTCCTAAGATTTATGGTTTATCCTAGAGAGGTCCTAGCCTATCAGGTTTATCATAAAATAGTACTAAGAACTTCTCTAAGTTGGTTTTAATTCAGATTGGGGTACTTACACATATGTCAAGAGACTTGTCTTTGACATACTCGCACACAAGTCTGATAAATGCATTTTTCGTTGGATATCCTAAAGAAACTAAAGGATACTACTTTTACAACTGCATGGATAACAAAGTGTTTGTTTCTTGAGATGGTACTTTTCTAGAGAAATAGTTTCTCCCAAAAGAACTAGTGGGAGTAAAATAAATCTCGAAGAGGTTCGAGAACCCAAAAAATAACATATGGTTGGATCTGAACAAGTTTCACAAGGAGTTGTGGAACCTATTCAGAATTCACAAATTCCTCGCAGAACTGGTAGGATGCGGTCCGAACCTGAGAGATATGGATTTCTCATGACGGATAACAATGAAGTAGAAATCATTGATAATGATGAACCTACTTCCTACCAAGAAGCGATGTCCGCTCCTGATTAAGATAAATGGCTTGGAGCCATGGAATCCGAAATCAAATCCATGTATGATAATCAAGTCTGGAGCTTGATAGATGCACTTGAAGGTGTAAAAACCATAGGATGAAAATGGGTTTTCAAAAAGAAAACTGACATGGATGGAAATGTTCATACTTATAAAGCTAGAGGCTATAGGCAGATTCATGGTATTGACTATGATGAAACCTTTTCGCCCGCAGCAATGATCAAGTCTATAAGAATTATACTTGCCATAGCCGCATATCATGACTATGAAATATGGCAAATGGATGTCAAAACAACATTTCTTAACGGGAACTTACTTGAGGATGCCTATATGACACAACCTGAAGCTTTTGTTAATCCAAATAATTCTAACAAAGTATACAAGTTGCAAAGATCCATCTCTAGATTGAAGCAAGCCTCTAGGAGTTGGCATCTTTGATTTGATGAATCAGTCAAAGAGTTTGGATTCATCAAGAATGAAGATGAACCTTGTGTATATAAGAAAATTAGTGGGAGCGTAGTATTATTTTTGGTGTTATATGTTGATGACATATTGCTCATTAGAAATGACATTCCTGCACTTTAGTCTATAAAGGCTTAGTTAGGAAAGTGTTTCTCAATGAAAGATATGGGAGAAGTCGCTTACATCCTTGGCATAAAGATCTATCGCGATAGATCTAAGAAGTTGATGGGTTTAAGTCAAAGTGCATACATTGACAAAGTTCTTAAGAGATTCCGCATTGAAAAATCTAAAAGAAGAAATTTTCCAGTTGCACATGGCATAACTCTTGGCAAGAATCAATGTCCTAAGACAACTGATGAGCGTGAGAGAATGAATGGAATCCCATATGTTTCTGCAATTGGATCCATCATGTATGCCATGATATGTACTTGAACCGATGTCTATGCTTTGAGCATGACGAGTAGATACCAATCAGATCCTGGTGAGAGTCACTGGATTGCTCTCAAGATAATTCTTAAGTACTTGCGAAGGATTAAAGACTCGTTCTTGATATATGGAGGTATGAAAGATGATCTCATTGTAAATGGTTACACGGATGCAAACTTCCAAACTGACAAGGATGATTCAAGATCGCAATCTAGATTTGTGTTTATGATTAATGGTGGTACTGTAAGCTGGAAGAGTTCTAAGTAGAGTACCATAGCTGATTCTACAACTGAAGCTGAGTATATAGATGCATCCGATGCTTCTAAAGATGCTGTTTGGATTAAGAAGTTCATTGGAGAACTAGATGTGGTTCCTAGCATTGCTAATCCAATAGACCTTTATTGTGATAATAATGGTGCTATTTCTCAAGCAAAGGAACCTAGATTGCATCAGAAATCTAAACACATACTTAGGCATTTTCATATTATTCGAGA
Source organism: Campanula takesimana (assembly GCA_026119855.1). Lineage (NCBI taxonomy): Eukaryota > Viridiplantae > Streptophyta > Magnoliopsida > Asterales > Campanulaceae > Campanula > Campanula takesimana. The sequence continues at coordinate 46,567 of JAOWBW010000453.1, forward strand.
AATCGTTGATAGAGGAGACATAAATATATGCAAAGTACCAACTGAAGATAACATTGCTGACCCATTGACAAAGGGTCTTCCGCAAGCAAAGCATGATGGTCTTGTTATGTCTATGGGTATTTGATACATTAATTAGGCCTAGTGCAAGTGGTAGATTATTGGTGTGTATGCCCTAGGCACGTTATTTGAACGATTAATGTTATCATTTGCTTTAGGCTTCAATAAAGATATTGAATGTTTGATTATTATATCTTTTGCATGTTTATTATAATAATCCCGTCCCTAGTAATTATGATTAATTTCTAGTATATGTTTAATGGATAATCATATAATGATTATGTGTATATGATACAATTAGACTTATGGGTATTTGTTGGAGAACAAATATTGGACTGACCCGTTATGAGATTTATGTCATGGTCAAATGTCATAATTAAATCTCATATAGTTATAGCTTTTGAATCTTTAGACCTGAGGTTATTACAATCTTTCACATGATGAACATTACGTTTGACATATTCAAACGTTACCTTTAACTGGGTAGCTATAAAGGATATTATTGGCATAATCGGAATCATGTAGGGAAGAGTAATAAGACAAGAAGGGATTTGTTCCTCGTCAAGAGAGATATCAAGCTTGGGCCACTCGATGAATGGTATTGATGAAATGCATGGCCATTCTCAAATGAATTGATTAGATCAATGTCATTTGTATTATCAATACATTAGGGATCGAGAAATAATTGAACAAAGTAAGTTGACCATATACTATGGCTTACATTCAATAGACATCGTGTAACAAAGAGATTGTGTTATGTTCTATTTTAGGAAACTTTGGGATTTCAAAGTTATACTATTTGCGTAGTCATAATGGCTTGCTAGAGTCCACTTATGACTTATAAGTTCTGAATGGTCGGGCTCATTGCCAACTTAGTATAATTCTATTGGGTCACACACACAAAGCGGATAATTAAAAGGAACGAAAAATGAGGCAGTGCGGAATAGAAACTGTACGGATCCATGAGAGCCATACGGCTTCCTTGGAACCGTACGGCTGGTGCGACGTACTGCAGTTTATTTTAGGATTTTCTTGTTGGAAAAGAACTCCTAAACCCTAAAGGATGTTAGAGACCTCTAGTATATAATATGTACAGTCGGGATTCAGTCTCATAACATTGATTTGTGAAATCACAACTTTTTTCTTGGAGAGAAAAAATACACATATTATACTATGGTTATTAGGTTTGATTGGGAGCAATTGAAGAATCGTTCTTTTCAAGTTTTTCAATCCGAAGGACTTAGCTGTCAAGTCAAGAAGAGTTCTTGAATCCGTTCGACGTGTGGATCACTAGTAGAGGGTGCTCATCTTAGCATCTAAATCCAAGGTTTCATATTTCAATCTACAAGGGTTAGTTTCTTTCATCATACATATTATGAATTATTGATCATAATGGATCTAGGCTTTGGGTTTCTACATGTAATGTCTTCCGCTGCGCATGATTGCACAAAACCCAACAGAAAGTTGGTTCTTTCACAAGCAGAGTATGTCGAGAATGTCTTGGTAATATTTTGCATGGAAGAAGCAAAACCGACTAGTAAACTATTGGGTAGCCATTTTAAGCTATCTGAAAAGGACTCATCTAAAGACAAGGAAGAGCGTCATAAGATAGGTAAGACTTTATATGCTTCGACAGTAGGGAGTCTAATGTATGTAATGGTGTGTCCAAGACTAGACATTGCACATGCGCTGGGAGTAGTCAGCCGGCACATGTGCAATCGAGGGAAGCAACATTGAGAAGTGGTGAAGTGGATCCTACAATACATAAAGGGTACTGTTGGGAAGGATTTATGTTTCACAGGCAAGGATGTTATGTTGGATGGTTATGTTGATGCGGATCTTGCATCAAGTGATCTTGATAAGAGGAGAATTACTACAGTTATGTGTTTACATTGAGTGGTATGGCAATCTCCTAGACTTCTAAATTGCAAAAGATCGTTTCTCAGTCCACTGCAAAAGCAGAATATGTCATCGTGATAAAGACAAGCAAAGAGATGGTATGGTTGCAGAACTTCTTAGGTGAACTTGGGAAAGAGTGAAGTGATAATGTGCTCTACCGTGACAATCAGAGTACAACTCATCTAGCAAAGAATCTAGCGTTTCATTCTAGAACGAAGCACATCGAGCTAAGGTTTCGCTACATAATGTATCTCTTGAAGAAGAATATCTTAAGGCTGGAGAATATTCAAGGATCTGAGAACCCGGCTGACATGCATGTTAACCAAGGTTGTGAACCTTAAAAAGTTGAGGCTATGCATAACTTCAACAGGGATTGGAAACTAGAGGAGGAGGAAGGCACTACCAAGATCGAGCTGAGCAAGGAGACACCAAGAACAAGTTAAAGGAACAGATATGGGGCTTGTATAATATTGATCTCTAGGTGGGAGATTGTTAGAATAGAGTACAACTGGGAAAACTAGTGAGCAGAAAATTAGGAAAAGGGAAAAATTGGTGTACAACACTACACGACCGTGAAAGTATATGACTCGGCCGTGAAAGAGGGTAAAATTTAAGGGTGCTTTAGGAATGGAAAGCACGGCCGTGACAGGTTAGGCACACGGCCGTGCAACACCTGGGCCAGGCCAATGTTGCTGATTTTAGGAATTATTTTTTGTTTAGGGTTTGGACTCATTCCATGGTTAGTAGAGTTCCGCCTCCCAAACTTGTTGTAACATCATATTAACAGATTCTAGTGTAAGATCCTGGCTTAACATTGCCCTCAGATGTAGTCAATCGAACTGACGAACTGGGTAAATAGTTTCTATGTGTTTCATGTGTTTTGCTTTGGTTTTATCGTTCTTAATGCTTGTTGTGTGTGCCATTATTTCTTGCGATTTTTTTAGTTCGGAGATTCAATACCTTAACAGTTAGGTGGTCAAATTTACATGGTTTATAATCTCAATGTAATTGCTTAGTATTTTTGTTTCGTTTAATTTTGACTACCTGCACATTTGCCCTTATTTTTTGTTTTTATCTCGATTTGTTTTTGCAAAAATGCAAAGATATACATGAATATTGTTCTGTTTGAGTAAGTGGTGGGTTGTTAAACCGTCAAATATAATTTTCTCCTACTTTAAAATTCTAGTATAGTGATGAGTAGGGATCGTCTCCACAAGGAACGCGGAATAATTTCTTTGGGGAAAATAAAACCGTAACAGAATATGAAAGTAAGGGGTTTTTACTTGATTAAACTAATTAACTAAATAGGAACAACTAATTAAGCAAGTAAAATTCTAATCTAAGAGAAGCAATTTAAAGACTAATTAAAACTAAGAAATTAACAATACGAGAGAAGTCTAGATGAACTACAAACAAACTTCCAATTCAAGGGTTGTGACATCCAGCTTTGATATTGATCATACACTAACATCTATTTTCTTTTTCATTCAAGTACTCAACTAAAACTTGTCAGGATAGCCAAGACAAATTTGGGTTTCCCTAATATAATTGGCCAAGCCTAGCACTCGGTCAATCTTACTATTAACCAATTGGGCACACTAGGGTTCCATATCGATCGATGGTAGCATAAAGTTCTCATGGAAACAGTTGAAACTAATTCTAATAGTCTGGATAGCCTACAACTACTAAAATTAGTATTATAATTTCATATTGCCAAACTTGTTTCCACTACAAATTTAAGTTTATTGCTCTCAATTCACTCATTCAAACCTCCGCGGATGAACTTGTGAGCGGTAGGAAAATACTAACTAGAATGAGTTGTCAAATCCACTAATTAGTAAGTTCCATGAGAATAAAACAGATGAACTTATGAATTACTTGAATTAAAACAAGGAAAAATGAAGCATATAGAGTCTCACAATAATCATAAATTAGACTTACAAACCCTTAAATCGGAAAAAGATCCTAGCCTTACATTCTTGAAACTGAAATCTTCATTGAAACTCCACCACAATTGTGTCTAGAGTGCAAATTACAAAAAAAAAAAAAAAAAAAAAAAAAGAGAATATAGAGTGGAACGTGAAGTGAAAGGATGTGTGCTGCGTTTTTTTTTTAAAAAGGAAATGACTACCCTTTTCCCATTCTCAACTCCTTGACCCATTAAAGAAATTTAATACAAATAATATCCCTTGAATTCATTTAAACTTAAATTCTTTAGCTTTCCCATCTCAAACTTTTGTCTTTCACCATTCCAAGCTCATCTTTTTTATCTTCAAGTCGGTCCAAAATGTAGCTCTTCACTTTTCATGCTAAAAATCCATCTTTTCCTCTCTTTTGTGTCCAAGTCCATTTATTTATCTCTACATCAAAAAGATAAATAAAATGAGACAAATTAGTGCATCACATTATATAAAATAGAGAAATATGATAATAGTATATGAATAAAAATAAAAACATCAAATTCTCCCACACCTAAACCATGCTTGTCTTCAAGTATGTCTCAAAATTTTGTCTTTTCACATCTTGACTTACAAATCTCAAAAGAAATTAGTCATGTTCCATGTTGATACGATCCCTACTTGCTACTATACTCATTTTTTTATAAGTAGGAGATAATTAAAAAAAATAATCGTTTAGAACTTTAAACAAAATTTCAAAGTTGTTTTTACATAAGCTCACAGTTTTTCATTAATGACTTCTATTTTTGTTTTGAGATTGTTTTTGACCTATTTCTTCATGTTTTTGTTAATAAATGTCTTCTATTGATGTTAAGTTCATAGTTTTTTTTTTCTTTTCATTACTGACTTATGTTGTTTTGTTAGTTATACTAGGTTTCTTGACCTATTTTCCATTTTTGTGGGTAAATCTCTACTATTTTAATTAAGTTCACAGTTGTTCTGCATGTTAATGTGATACTATACTACATGACAATTTACGCAATTAAATCTACCATATTTGTTGATGTCAATTCATGATATACACTACTTTCTTTCTGTACAAGCACCATAATTATTACAGCTAGAGTAGAGAAATTGAAGAATAATTAGAAATAGTGGGTGGAGTTCTTTTCATGGGATCCACCTTCATTGAAGATCGGCGAGGAGGGAGACCGTCACAAAGTTGGGAGCAATAGTCGGCGACAATGATGTGAGAAGAGTGAGGAAAACAACGTATAAGAAATGCATAGTAAGTAAAACCTAGGATTTCTGGTAAGTAAACTCAGGTTTGTTTATAATTGAGATGAGGTAAAAAGATTGCATGTTAACTTTGCATATGGGCCCGGTCGTTATATAGGTAGGTTTGTGTGTAAAGTTTAAAATTGAGATGAGGTAATAAGATTGCATGTTAACTTTGCATATGGAGGCTGTCCTTATTATTATTAAGTAGGTTTATGTGTAAAATTTAAAATTGAGACGAGGTAATAAGATTGCATGTTAACTTTGCATATGGGGCTGGTCTAGGTCTAAAGTGCTAATTGAACCTAAACTTGAACCTGAACCCGAGCTTGTGAGGGCTACAAGATTACCATCTGAAACCTATGTTTCAAAAGTGAATCTTCATTGAGCTCCAATCGAATTCGTACAAATTACAATTCTAAATAGATGTACTAGTTGCTTAAAAAAATAGATGTACACAAGTTAAAATATCTATAACTATACGCCCGTCTAAGAAACATGTGATTGTTATATTTACATAAATTTAATTAGCATCATAAAATTTTTGACTAAAAATTTTAATTTATTTAAATTTGTAAAGACCCGAAAAAAAAAATTGTTTTAAATAACTGTGAACAATAAATCATAACTATAATTAATGGACTCATTAAAGAAGTGGGTTAAATAGTTAAAGAGTGGGCCAAGTGTAAGGAGCTAAAGTTTGGGTTGGCCCGAATAAAATTAAATAAACCCAAGCCCAGTTAACAATTATCCAAAGTATAAAATCTTGAGTAGTGAAATTTTAGGTTTTATTTGTATTGATCAAAACAACACAACCACAAAAACCCTAATCCCCATACTAGGGCAGCCAAACCAAAAGGGAGGGGGGAGAAGAATTTTTGCCATTATTTTTGGAGGTGTAACCCGATTAAATCCAAGGTAATGTCAAACCCTATATTCAAAAATTTATTTCATTGATTTTAGTTGAGTAAAACTTAAACTATGAATGTTCTAAGAAGATGATCATTAGGGTTTGCATGCTAGTGATTGAATAATGAGAGATTAATTGCTAAAAGCTTAGATTCAAAGGCTTTAATAAAAGAATGATCTCCATGTTAGCTTTATTTTTAAGATTGATTTTGATCATGGTATGGATGGATTAATATGTTGTAAAATATAGAATTGAACTAATATGAGATTGAGGTTAATTAGGTTTAACAAAAAGGGAAGAAAAATTATGGATTTTCATCCTAGGTCATTCGGCCGAATGGCCAAAGGAGATGGGGAAAATTCTTTTTGTTGATTTTAATGATTATTGTTATTGATTGATGAATAAATTAATGTTTGGGAATTTTAGAAAAAATCAAAGAACAAGAAAAATTAATCAAATCAATGAATATTGATGAGATAGAACTCGGCTATGGTTATATATATTTTGGTGTTGATTCTTAATTAAAAATGTTAAGAATTGGGACGGAAAAGTTAGTATTTTAGTTAGATTTATAACGGAAAGAAAATATAAACTTTAAAAGAGTTGTTGGAAAGTTAGAAAACTAACTTGAAGGAATGTATTATGTACTTGGAAGACCTTGGGAATTAGGGAGTTAACGAAGAAAGGGAAAAATTAAAAGATTCAGTTAGTTCCTAACGAGAAAGGATTTAACTGAAAAAAATTAAAGTTAGAAGAAATAAAAGAGAAACCCTTGAGGTTAAAGGGGTCTAAGTAGCTAAAAAGAAACTTGGAGGACCCTTACGAACAAAAACCAAAGTCAAGGGACATTCCTGTAATTAAACTAAAGTTGAAGGACCAGATTGTAATTAATCCAAAGTTGAAGGACTAATTTGCAATTAATCCAAAGTTGAAGGACTAATTTGCAATTAATCCAAAGTTGAAGGACTAAATTGCAATTAATCCAAAGTTGAAGGAAAAATTAGCAATTAACCCAAAGTTGGAGGACTTAATTACAATAACATTAAAGTTAAAGGACTGACTCGCGAATCAAAGTCAGAAACCGAAACGTAAGTAAAAGAGTAACGAAATAAAGAAGTAAAAACACATCTCTCAGTTAACTAAGTAGAAGTAGTTAACAATGTTGAGAGTACTAAAGTAAACTATTCAATGCCTTGTAGATTCGTACGAGGATACTTGGCAGGGAAAAGCAATCAAGGTAAGGGATTACGTTCCTTTTGTCCTTGCATTCTTGTTCAATTGGAATTCAGAATTTTATTCTCAGAGTAGCTATCGTTATGGCTAGATAGCATTTGAATGATCCTGCGATAAGTAAAAACGTTATTTGAAGTTATCCCTATTTGGTGATGTCCCCTTTGGTCACTAAATATCATTGAATTGAGACTTGTTATGCATACCTGTACCTTCGTATGCTTTCCTACTCTAGCCCTAGAAGTGAGTACTAGTGGCTTGGGACACGTTTTCAGAAAGGAGGCGTGTCGTCCCTGAAAAGGTCGATTTATCCTGTAAAGGATATTAGTCTTGAAAGAGACTATCTTAAGTTAAGGGATTGCATGAGTGATCACATGACTTCTCTCAGGAACTGTCTGATTACAAGGATAGTTCTCGACCCCGAGCATGTATGTGTGGATACCATACACGTTACGACCCGCACGAATTAGCTTGATGAAGCTAAGTGCATTAACTGTACCTTTGGCATTGAGGTTACAATGTACGTATGGAATTGACGAAAACTTTTATAACACCCTTGAATTGTAGAGCCATAATTCTTAAATGAATTTATCAAGTATGATGTTGACTGTGTCGAATCCCCAGTCGACTTTTCTAAGTTAAGATCACCCTATCGTCGAAACTTGATCTTCGAAGTGTTTGTTCTGGTCGTCTCTCCTTAGTAACCGGAGAGGCCGCGCATGAACTTACTGAGCATTCGTTCGCTCACCCCTATTCTATAAATTTTCTTTTCAGGATCAAGGTAGGTGGAGGAGGAGAGTAACCGCAAGGGAAGCGGTGTTTGAAGACTTTATTTGAAATTAAGAACAATTATTGTTTTAAATTCTTGAGTTGTAAGTACTATTATGGTTGGAATGATTTCCACCAAGACAAGTTTACTTCGTTTTATTGCTTCCGCATTGATGACTGTTTATGATGTAATGAGGGTTTGATTTATGGACCCCACTTCAATTATGGTTAATTAAGGATTTATTGCCATTAAATGCTCATTAAATGTATGGAAAGTTAGGGGTGGTACAATTGGTATCAGAGCAATGGCTTTAGGTCTTATGGGAGGTCCTAGGAGTTGAGACTGATTGAAGACTTAGTGCTTAACGATGATTGGGATATACTTGGAAGTTTAAATAGAATTACCTCACTCTAGGTAAGATACTAAGAGTGATGAGTGAAAATACGTCCAAAGAAAGGAAGCCTGCTTATTCATAACTACATACTTATTGTGTTTTGCATGTGTACCACTATTGAGACCAATGAAGTCGGTCAGGCACAGTACAGAGCTCCAACAAGAAGTCAAGGCTAAGGAGAACACCATTAAGCAGTTAACAAAGGAGCTTCGCAAGACTAAGAGAGAGCTTAAGAAGGAGACTCTTGGAGTCGGAAGCCTGCAGAGTGTCATCAAGGGACGTGATGATGACTTAGTGTATGTAGAGGGAAAATTGGCAATACAGATGGAGAAAGTCAGAAGCTTAGAGAGCCATGTGATTAGGGCAAATCGCGAGTGGAACCAGATCAGTGTACAGTTGCTAGATGAGATAAAGCATGGTAATGAGATGAAGAAAAAGATAGCCGAGCAAGAAGCGTATGAGGAAAAGCTTAGGGCTTCAAGCTATCAAATTTGGGCAGAAAAGATAGAATTACAAGAGAAGTATGATCAACTTGAAGCAGCACACGCAAATTGTGGAGTCTAGGACATGAAGATGCTCATAATTTAATTGTAATTATTTCTGTCAGACAGTTTTAGTACGTTGTTCTATTGGATTTTTGGGACGAAATTCGTATTAATCCTTATTTTATTATACGTGACGGAACTCCGTTTTGGAGAACAAATTTTTAACGAAGTTATGGAATGACGTTTAAATAATTCCTAATTATTGCCCAGTTATTGTAAATTATTAATTACTCAATGAACAGAGATGTAAGACAAGTTAGACCATCTACAACCCATGGATTAAGGAAGTAACCACGGGAAGAAGTAGAAGCACTAGTAGAACTAGTGAAAAGAAGTTAACTAACTAAGCGCAAATAGTTAGCACCCAATAAAGATCAAACTCTAAAGGAAGAGTTTCTTATGAAGTAAGAGAACCAAGTTAATAAGGCCTAAGAAGTAATGTACTGAAACGATTATTAGGGCAAGGGCGCGAGTAAGACCCAAAACACAAGATGTCACACAAACAAGTAAGACGTGATCCTAAATCAAATTAAGAAGAACCAATAGACCGTAAGAGATACAGAAACGTTATTAAAGTTAGACGAAATTGACTATTAGACCTATTACTGAAATCGAATAAATTTACAGATGAATACTCGAAGCCGAAATGCCGGTGGAAACAACAACAATGGGAACGGTGGTAATAACAGCGGGAATGGAAACGGACAAGTGGATCCGAACATGGTGAATTTCTTTCAGACGCTCACTCAGACATTAGCGGGGATAGGGCAGGCTGTGGCTGGAATCACCCAGGCACCACCGCCAACACCGCTGAGGGACCCATTAGAATTGTTTCAAAGGAGGAACCCTGACTCGTTCTCCGATACGGCGAAGGAAAAGCCTGAGGATTGGATCAAAAATACTGAAAGAATTTTTGAGACGCTTGCCTGTACTGAAGAGCAGAAAGTGACGTTTGCAACGTTTATGTTGAAGGGAAAAGCTCGATCATGGTGGGAAGTGGAGAAGAGAGCCGCAGTGGCTCGAGGTGATCCTGCGATCACGTGGGACACGTTCAAAACAATGTTCCATGAGAAATACTACCCAACCAGTTTGAGGAATGAACGAGTAGCTGAATTTTTGACCTTGACACAAGGGAGCCGGACAGTGGCAGAATATGGGGAGAAGTTTACGGACCTGTTAGAATTTGCTCCCCAATTTTTCGACAATGAAGAACAGAAAGCCAGGAAGTTTGAGGCGGGACTGAGTGACAGGATCAAGTACAGGATTACTCCGCTGGCATTGGCTACGTACTCCGCAGTACTGCATCGGGCTAAGATAGTCGAGAAAGAGTCCGATAACTACCGAAGTCGCCGAGAAGAGAAAGGCAAAGGGGCAGCAATAGATCCAGACAGTAATAAGGGAACACAAGGGAACAAGGATCAGAATAACCAGAAGAGGAAAGCAGTCGACGACGGTCGTGATAAGGGAAATTACAAGGACAGACACAACAACAACAATCGAAATTCTAACAATAACAGAAAGGAGTGGAACAAGGGAGGAAACCGTGAGATTGCGAATCATGACAAGTACACCATATGTGATGGGAATCACAAAACAGAGGTCTGTTTCTACAAGGAACGCAAGTGCTACAACTGCGAGAAAGTGGGACATCCAAAGTGGAAATGCCCCGAACCCAAGAAGGAAGGACCAGCTGCAAGGGCAGGAGGAAATAATGGGGGAAATGGCGGAGGCCGTGGGAGAATATTCACCATGACTGCCAAAGCTGCTAGCGTGAATGAGGATCTGGCGGCAGGTACGCTACAATTAAATTCTCGCGATGTATATGTGCTAATTGATACTGGGGCTACCCACTCCGTAGTTAGTCAGAAAGTAGCAAAGAAATTAAGATTACAACCAGAAGCCTTGCAAATACCATTAGTAATAGATACACCTGCTAAGGAGGCCATTCCGATCACCACAATCTACAGAAAATGCACTCTAGGGATAGGGGGCATTAACCTAGAAGCCGATTTCATCGAACTAGACATGTCAGAGTTCGACGTGATATTAGGGATGGATTGGTTGTCCTTACATCGGGCAAATGTGAACTGTCACGAAAAGGTAATGACGTTTCTAGGAGAAAAGGGAGAAAAGTGTAGTTTCACGGGGACGAAACCGTGGAAGCAAGTGAATCTGATCTCGGTGATGAAAGCTCGCAAACTAATCAGGAAGGGTTGTGAAGGATTTTTGGCGCACATAAGTAAGACGGAAGGAAAAGGAGTAACTATAGAGTCGCTCGAAGTAGTTAATGAATTCCAAGACGTATTTCCGGAAGAGCTGCCGGGAGTACCACCTGTTAGAGAAGTGGAATTCACGATTGACTTTGCACCGGAGATGGCACCTATCTCGAGGGCACCGTACAGAATGGCTCCGACGGAATTAAAGGAGTTGAAAGAACAACTGCAGGAATTACTGGACAAAGGGCTAATTAGACCGAGTGTATCTCCATGGGGTGCACCAGTACTATTTGTGAACAAGAAGGATGGGTCGATAAGGCTATGTATTGACTATCGTGAGTTGAACAAAGTGACTGTGAGAAATCAGTACCCATTACCAAGAATTGATGACTTATTTGACCAATTGAGAGGAGCTTATTACTTTTCTAAGATTGATCTTAGGTCAGGACATCATCAGTTAAGTGTCAGGGATGTGGATGTAGCAAAGACCGCGTTCAGAACGAGATACAGACATTATGAATTCGTTGTGATGCCTTTCGGTCTAACGAACGCATCAGCTGCTTTTATGGAGTTGATGAATAGGATATTTCAAGAATACCTAGACAAGTGTGTGATAGTATTTATTGATGACATCCTAGTATACTCTAAGTCTAAAGAAGAACATGTTGAGCACTTGAGACTAGTGCTAGGGATTTTGAGGAAACAGAGACTGTATGCCAAATTTACGAAGTGTGAATTTTGGTTGGAAAGGGTGGCTTTCTTGGGACACATAGTATCAAGAGAGGGGATTTCAGTTGACCCGACTAAAATAGAAGCCATAATGGATTGGGAGCGCCCAACTACGGTGACGGAAATAAGAAGCTTTTTGGGTTTAGCCGGTTACTACCGCAGGTTTGTGGAAGGATTTTCTAAATTTATTTTTGACTAAAAATTTTAATTTATTTAAATTTGTAAAGACCCGAAAAAAAATTCTTTTAAATAACTGTGAACAATAAATGATAACTATAATTAATGGACTCATTAAAGAAGTGGGTTAAATAGTTAAAGAGTGGGCCAAGTGTAAGGAGCTCAAGTTTGGGTTGGCCCGAATAAAATTAAATAAACCCAAGCCCGGTTAACAATTATCCAAAGTATAAAATCTTGAGTAGTGAAATTTTAGGTTTTATTTGTATTGATCAAAACAACACAACCACAAAAACCCTAATCCCTATACTAGGGCAGCCGAACCAAGAGGGAGGGGGGAGAAGAATTTTTGCCATTATTTTTGGAGGTGTAACCCGATTAAATCCAAGGTAATGTCAAACCCTATATTCAAAAATTTATTTCATTGATTTTAGTTGAGTAAAACTTAAACTATGAATGTTCTAAGAAGATGATCATTAGGGTTTGCATGCTAGTGATTGAATAATGAGAGATTAATTGCTAAAAGCTTAGATTCAAAGGCTTTAATAAAAGAATGATCTCCATGTTAGCTTTATTTTTAAGATTGATTTTGATCATGGTATGGATGGATTAATATGTTGTAAAATATAGAATTGAACTAATATGAGATTAAGGTTAATTAGGTTTAACAAAAAGGGAAGAAAAATTATGGATTTTCATCCAAGGTCATTCGGCCGAATGGCCAAATGAGATGGGGAAAATTCTTTTTGTTGATTTTAATGATTATTGTTATTGATTGATGAATAAATTAATGTTTGGGAATTTTAGAAAAAATCAAAGAACAAGAAAAATTAATCAAATCAATGAATATTGATGAGATAGAACTCGGCTATGGTTATATATATTTTGGTGTTGATTCTTAATTAAAAATGTTAAGAATTGGGATGGAAAAGTTAGTATTTTAGTTAGATTTATAAAGGAAAGAAAATATAAACTTTAAAAGAGTTGTTGGAAAGTTAGAAAACTAACTTGAAGAAATGTATTATGTACTTGGAAGACCTTGGGAATTAGGGAGTTAACGAAGTGAGGGAAAAATTAAAAGATTCAGTTAGTTCCTAACGAGAAAGGATTTAACTGAAAAAAATTAAACTTAGAAGAAATAAAAGAGAAACCCTTGAGGTTAAAGGGGTCTAAGTAGATAAAAAGAAACTTGGGGGACCCTTACGAACAAAAACCAAAGTCAAGGGACCTTCCTATAATTAAACTAAAGTTGAAGGACCAGTTTGTAATTAATCCAAAGTTGAAGGACTAATTTGCAATTAATCCAAAGTTGAAGGACTAATTTGCAATTAATCTAAAGTTGAAGGACTAAATTTCAATTAATCCAAAGTTGAAGGACCAATTTGCAATTAACCCAAAGTTGAGGGACCAAATTGTAATTAAACCAAAGTTGGAGGACTTAATTACAATAACATTAAAGTTAAAGGACTGACTCACGAATCAAAGTCAGAAACTGAAACGTAAGTAAAAGAGTAACGAAATAAAGAAGTAAAAACACATCTCTCAGTTAACTAAGTAGAAGTAGTTAACAATGTTGAGAGTACTAAAGTAAACTATTCAATGCCTTGTAGATTCGTACGAGGAGAACTCGGCAGGGAAAAGCAATCAAGGTAAGGGATTACGTTCCTTTTGTCCTTGCATCCTTGTTCAATTGGAATTCAGAATTTTATTCTCAGAGTAGCTATCGTTATGGCTAGATAGCATTTGAATGATCATGCGATAAGTAAAAACGTTATTTGAAGTTATCCCTATTTGGTGATGTCCCCTTTGGTCACTAAATATCATTGAATTGAGACTTGTTATGCATACCTGTACCTTCGTATGCTTTCCTGCTCTAGCCCTAGAAGTGAGTACTAGTGGCTTGGGACACGTTTTCAGAAAGGAGGCGTGTCGTCCCTGAAAAGGACGATTTATCCTGTAAAGGATATTAGTCTTGAAAGAGACTATCTTAAGTTAAGGGATTGCATGAGTGATCACATGCCTTCTCTCAGGAACTGTCTGATTACAAGGATAGTTCTCGACCCCGAGCATGTATGTGTGGATACCATACACGTTACGACCCGCACGAATTAGCTTGATGAAGCTAAGTGCATTAACTGTACCTTTGGCGTTGAGGTTACAATGTACGTATGGAATTGACAGAAACTTTTATAACACCCCCTTGAATTGTAGAGCCATAATTCTTAAATGAATTTATCAAGTATGATGTTGACTGTGTCGAATCCCCAGTCGACTTTTCTAAGTTAAGATCACCCTATCGTCGAAACTTGATCTTGGAAGTGTTTGTTCTGGTCGTCTCTCCTTAGTAACCAGAGAGGCCGCGTATGAACTTACTTAGCATTCGTTCGCTCACCCCTATTCTATAAATTTTCTTTTCAGGATCAAGGTAGGTGGAGGAGGAGAGTAACCGTAAGGGAAGCGGTGTTTGAAGACTTTATTTGAAATTAAGAACAGTTATTGTTTTAAATTCTTGAGTTGTAAGTACTATTATGGTTGGAATGATTTCCACCAAGACAAGTTTACTTCGTTTTATTGCTTCCGCATTGATGACTGTTTATGATGTAATGAGGGTTTGATTTATGGACCCCACTTCAATTATGGTTAATTAAGGATTTTAGTGCCATTAAATGCTCATTAAATGTATGGAAAGTTAAGGGTGTTACAAAATTACTGGTCAAAATCAATTAAATTGACAACTAAAAAGAAGATAAAATTCTTTCAGTAATTGATAGAATATTTTGAATTACATTAGCTATTAAATTTCACATAATTTCTTCATTGGCTTAATAATCTGCTTTAGTTTTATGTTTTATCATACCCTCCTAAGAATACAAGAGAAGCATTTCCACTATCGTTAGATTTTTCTGAAAGGTAACTATCTCCGTTTAATCTCATATTCAAACTTATATAGAATTTTTGAAAAAGTCTTTCAAGGAAAGACGTACTATCTTTGGGATCTGATTCTACACCGCTGCTCAATACCTTAGTAGGCCGACTTTATTACAGAAGTGAATTCCTAACATTTATTGTACATCAGGATGATAAGTAAGCCGTTATTATTCTATCTGTACAAAAACAGGCTAATTGATCTTTATGGCGCTTCCGATGCATATGTAGAAAGCCTTTTTTTTTTTTTTTTTACTTTTTCTAGAGGATTTGATCTTTCTTTCCCCAATTTTTTTTAATAGTGGAGATAGTCGCACGTAAAGATAGATCACGGCCATATATTATTAATAGCTTACAAAAACAGGTTATCATATGCCCTATTTTTAGACATTCCAGTCGGCCATAGTCTTACATTCTATTTTAGGACATAAATCTACTAGGAAAAGTCGTACTTGAAATCTTACCAATGATGTAATAATCTTATGAGTTTCAAAATTACACCGTTACATTATTTCCTTGATAACTATTACTCCCTCCTGTCCAAAATAACTGTTGAGCCAAAATTTTGGTCCAAAATAACTATCACTTTTGAGCTAAATGTCCTTCTTACCCTTGCCTTGAAACTTGTTTTGCTTTATTAATTGTCTTAGTTGTGAGACATTAGTGTAGTAATTATATATATTTAATAGGGGTAAAGTTGACACTTTTATCACTAAATCATGATATTAATTGATGGGATTTTTACCAATAAGTCCCTTGGGGAAGATGGTATTTACCAATAAAACCACAACATTTCATAATCTACCTTAAGGTCCTTGGGTTGAAATCAATTTTACCAATAAATCCCCCACCCTTTTTAAATGGCAAAAATACCCCCAGCCTATATAACATCCTATTACACCTTTAACCATTGACCATCTTTGACCGCCTACTAGACCTTTGACTGACAGCTGCCACCCACCGCCACCAGCCGCCGCCGCCAGACCTCCACCCGCCGCCGCCGCCGACAGACCTCCGACCAACCGCCGCCGCTGGACCGCCGCCGCCGGACCTTCGACCAACCGCCGCCGCCGGACCTCCACTTGCCGCCACCGTTGGACTACCGGCAGTTCTCGGACCAACCACCGTCGGAACTCACCCACTGCAACCTCAAGTATTATTAATAAAAATTATTTGCTAACCCAAGACCTCTTAGAGGTGGCTAAGACTCCTAACCACTATGCCAAGCTTCTTATTTGTTCAAATAATAGACTATTATATATTTAACACTACAACCTCACATTTGTTGTTGCTTTTTTTTTTTTTTTTTAGGGGGGTTAGGAGTATTAATTCTTCACAATTGAACAATTACTCATTTTTAATTAAAAAAAAAGGAGATAAATTTATTTCACAATTGTTTAAAAAGCATTTGACAACACATAGTTCCGAAAATGAGTATTCTTTATAGAAACTGTGCGATGAATTTCTTAGTTGTTACTCTCACCTCATGTGTTAACAACTGAGAAATAAATTTACCAGTTCTTATATTAAACTCGTGTGTGAATAACTGAGAAATGAATTCCTCATTTATTATTATATTAACAACAGAGAAAAATTGATAACTGAGAAATGAAACTACCAGTTCTTGTACTCAAATTCATATGGGAATAACTGATAAATGAATGTCTCATTTATTATATAATTAAACCGATAAATTGAGTCATCAATTGGGGAAAATGAGAGATGGTTTTATCAGTTTTTATTCAATTATGAATAATTTTTAAATGAATGTCTCAGTTATTTTATTCAAATTCATGTGTAAACAACTGTGAAATGCATGTCTCAGTTATTATAATGATTGTGAAAAATTGAGAAATAAATTTATCAGTTTTTAAAAAAGAAAAATGAAAAAATGACACAACTGTGAAATCACTCAACTGAGAAATGAGTTGAAAAATTATTTTACAAGTGAAAAATGAAAATTTTATTTTTTAAAATTGTGTAATTAATTGAGAAATTAAAAAAATGATTTTTTTTTTCAATTTTTTACAAGTGAAAAATGAATTTTTTATTTATATAATTTGAATTATGTGTTGAGTGTACTTGTTTGAATCGTATCGTCGACACGATTAAAACAATGATTTCGGATCATTTTTTCAGTTTATAGATTTTGAGATATGTCATTTTAAAATTTTAGGTGGAAAAAAAAGAAAGAAAGAGAGAGAGAAGCAGGAAGAGAAAAAAAGAGGGAGAAAAAAAAACGCTTGGGTTGTGAACTTTTGCGCGCATGACCGACCGAGAAGGGTATTTTGGTCCAAGAAAAGGGCCAATGACTTTTTGGTAGGTTTTCAAAATGTCTGTCCTTATTGGTAATTTTTATTTGGCCTAGGGACTTATTGGTCAAAGCCTCATAATTGATTTCCTTAAGAATTATGCAAAAGCAAAAAAAGACAATTATTTTCATTTATATTCATATGGATATAACGAAATCCTTGCATTTAATTCCATTCAAATTAACCAATAAATTTATTATTTTATTTGATATCTCTTTCAAAATAATAAAAAACATACCAAAATTACATCAATATGGAGATATATCAACATTAACGTCAAGATTATCCTAACCTAGGAATCCATTAAAGCTGGTCCATTTAAATGTTTTAAGTTTATATATATATATATATATATATATATGTGTGTGTGTGTGTGACTGTCTAATGTAATAATTTCTCCTTCTTCTTTGTTATCATCCCATCAAATTATTTTTCCGGCTTTTTTTCTTTCTCGGTTAATAATCATGGAAATGAAGAAAGAGAACATAGTGATGTTCCCATTCATGGCACAAGGTCATATAATCCCATTCTTAACCTTGGCACTCAAACTAGAACAAGAAAAAGGTTACCAAATAAATTTCATAAACACCCCTCTCAATATCAAGAAACTCCGATCATCTCTCCCTCCCTCCTCCACCACCCGCCTCCTTGAAATCCCCTTCAACAGCTCCGATCACGGCCTCCCTCCCAACACCGAGTCAACCGAGAACCTCCCACCCCTCCTCCTCCTCCGCCTTCTCGAGTCCTCTCCTTGTCTCAAACCCGCCTTTCGAGAACTCATTTCAACCCTAGTCAACGATGGTCAAAGGCCTTTATGTGTCATATCTGACATGTTCTTTGGGTGGTCGGCGGAGGTGGCGCATGAGTTTGGTGTTTTTCAAGCTATATTTAACGCCGGCGGTGGTTATGGCATGGCGGTTTATCACTCTACTTGGCTTAACTTACCACACACTAAAGCTACTAATTCTGGTGAAGTTTCTATCCCCGGTTTTCCTGGTCGATTTCATGTTACAAACCTTGCGGAAGAGCTTAGGGCTCATTCGGAGCCTTGGGTTTTCGGTCAAAACATGCTAAAGGATTGGGGTTGTACGGATGGGATGCTTTTCAACACGGTCGAGGAGATTGACCGTACTGGTTTGACTTATTTCAGGGAGCAATTTTCTTGCCCCATTTGGCCCATAGGGCCAGTATTTCCCATCGCGGGAACTAGAGACAGTTCCAGTTCCCGCGCCGAAAATGTAGCAATTTCCATGTCAATCTCAAGCAACTGCATGGAATGGCTCGACACAAAGGCTAAAGGTTCTGTCCTTTATGTAGCCTTTGGGTCTCAACACGTCCCCCCATTATCTCAAACCAAACAATTGGCCAACGCACTCGAAGGTAGTGGAAAATCATTCATTTGGGTAGTCAACAAAAGTCAAGTAGAGAGTGAAGAAGAAAGAGAAACTTTGTTGCCAAAAGGGTTTGAAGATAGAATTCGAAAATGTGACCGAGGTCTAATAGTTAAGGAATGGGCACCCCAAAAGGAAATACTATCTCATTCGTCAATTGGCGTGTTTCTAACACATTGTGGATGGAATTCAGTGCTCGAGGCTCTAAGCAACGGCGTGCCATTGATTTCATGGCCTATAGTTGGTGATCAACCTTATAATGCAAAGATGTTAGAGGAAGAGTTAGGGGTTTGTGTTGGGTTGGTTAATGGGACACAATGTAAGGTTACAAGTGAGGAAATAATGGAAAAGATAGAGTTGGTAATGAGTGAGAGTGAGGAAGGGAAGGAGATGAAGAAAAAAGCTATTGAGGTTAATAAGATTATTGAGAATGCATCCAAGAAATTTGAGGATTTTAGAGGATCTTCTGTCAAAGCTATGGATAAGTTTTTGGCTGCAGCAATTTTTATGAGGACCAAAGCTAAGTGAGATGGTGGCAAGAATTTCATAAGGCAGTGGTTGAGTTGGTTTTGGATGAGGAGTTTGTTTTGATTAGGACCCAACTAAATAGAGATGCTGGCAAGAGTGTCTTCTTCTTCATAAATATTACTCCACCCGTCCCCGTTTAAGGTTTTTACTTTTCTTTTTGGTATGTCCAAGTTTAAGGTTTTTACATGCTTTATTCCATAAATGGAAAAATATGAATAGTGCTTTGGAGAATCTTGCCTTTTAAAAGTTCATTTATTACAAAAAAAAAAAATCAATACTTACCTAACTTCCTTTTCTCCCATTTGCTTTATGAATAGTGTTTAGGACAATTATATCCTCACCTCTCTACTTTTGTTGACCGATTTTCTTTTGTTTTTCACTTGATTTCTTAATAAACGTGCAAAGTCACTACAACAAAAACCAAAAACAGAGACATTTAATAATGTCATATTTATCTACTTTAGTGGCAATATTGGGTTAGTGGCATTACATAATTAAAACGATCAGTGTAATGTAAAGTTGGTTTCAAACTATTGCAGTATTGCAATTGATAATACCTACTAAAATAATTTTTTTAACATTTGTTTATTTGGGACGGAGATACTATTACGAATATTTTTTATCATACACAACTAGTCAAATATAAATATAAATCATGTTGAATTATTTACCTATCTTTAGAGAATCAAATTAAATATTGACTGTTAGTGCAGACTGGTGGTGTTACCACAAGTGCTGCGAACACTGTCTCAGTGTTATCAGACGAGTGCCTGAGTTAATATTTGAACATTATCTTCATGGATTATTTTTGTACTAACATCTAATATGTTTGCAAGGATTTTGTTTATTGTTGGTCCATTAATCAGGTATAATATGGTTGGAATGCTCGAATTATGCAAAGGAAGTTGAAGAAGGATTTTATGGATAAAAGATGATCTTATTCATAAACATGTGGAGTTTTGGCAAGTAAAAAATGTGGGTCTTTTACCCATTCAAAGGGTGACTGTTGATCAAGAGAGTACAAGGCTTTTACAGCCATTAGGTACAAGGAGCCGAAGCAAGAACTTGTCACCAAGAATTAGCTCCTACAAATATGGACATGTGGAGAAATTCTTCTCCAAGGCTCGGCATCCACTCCAACACTACAACATACATCCTTGCACAAGAAAGTCTATACACTCCTTGGTTCCGATAAACCCCGTCTTCCCAAACCTATTCCATTCTTGTAATCTCTGATTATAAGTTTGTCTTGGCTAGGATAGAGTCTCGTGTATAGTCTTAGTCGTTCCATAGAGCTCAAAAATTGTAATAGCGATAGGGAACTCTCGGCCTTGTACTTACAATTCTTATTATTAGTGAAGGTCTCGCCTTTTGAGGCACCTCTCGAGATATATACTTTATATATCTTGAGAAAAATAATTCTTGTGTTTTATTCCGCTGCAAACGTTTTTAAAAAATTGTTTTCAACTCGGGTGTGTAAGTGTTGTCTGAAGTGTTATCCTTGGACTGCCAACACATTTGATAACACTTTATAAAACCCAAGGCCATTGACATTTTCAATTGGCATCAGAGCTGGACACATGACATACTAATTGTTTGGTCCAGTTGTCATGGTCTTGAATCTTGCTAATCCATATCTTGAGAGACTTTCTATTCTTCTTGGCTCGAATCATACTTCCTTTAGGAATAGTGAGGAAAGAGAGCTAGAAAACATTAAAGAACGTGATCAATCAGCCATGTTGACCATGACTTTGGAGCACTCAAAGTCAGATTCAGAAAGTGTTGCCAATGGTGTTACCCAGAGTGCGATAACACCAAGCCCAACACCCAGCATGTATAATCCTTCTAAATTTTCTGAAGATTTTTGCTTTCATGGTTCAATTAATGTTGATGCAGGAAGTCCATATGAGGAGAATTTAAGCAAGGATGATCTCATTGATGGGTTAAAAGATCTCTACAAGTCGTTGTTCAAAGAATGGTAGAAAGAGAACAAGATGGTAGCGATCTTAACCAAGGAAAATCATGAGATAAAAGACTCTTTGACTCAGTTGGCGGTGCAATTCACAAAGATGGATGTTGAACTTGTCAAAGTCAAGTCCAAGTTGAAGCTAGCCGAGACCAACTTCAAAAAGTTCAACACAGCATTTTCAAAATTGGATGAAATACTCAACTTGAGTAAGTCACTCAAAGCAGGTATTGGGTTTCAAGACTCTCTTGATAAAATCACTTCTACCTTATTGAATGAAAATAATGAAACA
The DNA here is from genome assembly GCA_026119855.1 of Campanula takesimana. Lineage (NCBI taxonomy): Eukaryota > Viridiplantae > Streptophyta > Magnoliopsida > Asterales > Campanulaceae > Campanula > Campanula takesimana. The sequence continues at coordinate 68,080 of JAOWBW010000453.1, forward strand.
TGTTTTGTAAAAGAACATGAAAAAGTAAAAAGTAGTTTATCAAGGGATATTTCTGATCAACCGTGTGTGTGTGAATATTGTCGCACAACTGGATAAAGTAATTTGATTGTTTTACTCTCAAAAATAAAAATTGCAGTTCACATGTGTTATCTCAAGTGTTACCTAACACTCAAGACAACACTGGTGATCAGAAAATTAAAAAATCTAAAAAGAAAGTCTGGTTTTTAAAATTTAATCATAAATGCAATGCTGTATTTGCTTCTTTGAGGACTAACATTTCAGGTTCATGGTACTTTGATAGTGGTTGTTCACATCATATGACGGGAACAAAAGTGTTCTCGAAAGACTATGAATCTATCCAAGGAGAAACGGTGACATATGGAGGCGGAAGAAAGAGCAATATAATAGGGAAAGGGACACTTGATGTTTCCGGATTCCCAGCCTTGAAGAATGTCTTGCACGTTGATGGATTGGTTGCTAATTTAATTAGCATTGGCCAATTGTGCGATGACAACTTGGAGGTAAAATTTAATATAAATACTTGTGAAGTTTTTGATAACACTAACACTTGTGTAATGTCAGAAACTAGATCAAGTGACAATTGCTATCTTGTTGAAGATAAACAAGTATGCAATTTAGTCAATATGGATGACACAATTTTGTGGCATCAAAAGTTGGGACATGCCCCTTATGGAAACTTGAAGAAAATTTTCCAGTTTGAGGCTGTCAAAAGAGTTCCCAATCTGAATCTGAAGAACAAAATTGTGTGTGGAGACTAGAACAAAATTGTGTGTGGAGACTGCCTTAAAAGTAAGGAGACTCGTGTTACCCAAAACTAGGAGCAACACTTCGGGACAACACATTGTTTTCAGCTTTTGCACGTGGACTTGATGGGTCCAATTGAGGTAGAAAGCCTGGGGGGTAAGAGGTATGTTTTCGTTATAGTTGATGATTTCTCTAGGTTTTCTTGGGTATATTTTCTAAGAGAAAAATCTGAAACTTTGGATAAATTTAAACTCTTGCATTTCAAAATCAAAAATAGGTTTTGTGCTTCTATTTTTCGTTTAAGATCTAATCATGGAAAAGAATTTACAATTTTTTCCTTTTATACGTTTTGTAAGACAAAAAGAATAAACCATGATTTTTCGCCCTTTAAATCACAACATGGGGTGGCCGAAAGGAAAAATAGAACATTGCTTGATATGGATCGTGTTATGTTATTCTCAAAAAGAATTTCAAAAAGATTTTGGGCTGAAATTTTGAGCACGGCTTGTCACATTTCTAATAGAGACTTTCTAAGACCCGGTTTAACAATGACAGCCTATGAGATTTTGAATGGAAAGAAACCACATGTACATTACTTTCATGTTTTTGGGTGTATATGTTATATATTAAAAGACTGGGATCGCTTAGCTAAATTTTACTCTAAGAATGATAAAGCCATTTTCTTGGATATTCTCATGACAATCATGCATATCGTGTGTATAATTTAAGAATGAGAACTATTCAAGAATATGTAAATATTTTTTTGATGATCTGTCAAGTGTTGCAGATGAACCAGGTGATTATCCTCGTTTGGTACTGCTGGAAAAACCTCCACGTGAATTTGACATTTATGTTGGACCAACTGTTGACATAAGTGTTGGACCAGATGTCGGCCCTAGTGTTACCACACATGAGGCAACACCAGATAAAACACCAGAAGTCAGTTCAGTTGAAGAAAATGTAAATAATGAGGACTCCAATATAGTTGATGATCCCGTCAGAAGAGATCCCCCTTTGAGGATTCAAAAGAATCATCCTATATCCCAAGTGATAGGGAGGTTAGACGAATGGATACAAACTAGCCGTAAGGAACCGGTTAATTATCGAGACATGGTAAGGTATGCTAAGGTAAACCATTCATGTTTTGTTTCTAAACTTGAATCTAAAAATAATTCTAACTCTTCGAAAGATGAATATTTAATTCAAGATTTTAACCATACGAGATTTTCTAACTTGAAGAAGTCTCTTGTTCCATTTCTTGTTTAAACCCATTGGGTAATCTTTGTTGTTGTACAATATTTTAAATTTTGAAAAAAAAATATATCTTTTTAGTTTTGTTTAAATCCTTTTTAATGGCGGCACATGCTGACCTTTTTGTTTCGGTAGGTTTATACTTGGTCAACATGTTTGTTAAATCCCCTTTGTACTTAAAAGTGAGAAAGTAACTAATCTTTTGTGATAAAATAAAGGCAAAACTGCATCAAAAATCACTCAACTATGACCAGTTTGGGTATTTGGTCACTAAACTAATTTCCTTTTGAAACAACACATCCAACTAAGAGTTTATTGAATCGAAAGTCACTATCACTAACACCGTTACATTTTTTCCGTTAAATAGTCATGTGCCAATGCACATGACTTTTTATCAAGGGTATTTTCGGTACAAAAATATGGACCGGGCAATTAGACATACTTAGGCGCATTGATTACGACCCACACAAACCACTCTCACTCAAATCGTCACTGTAATTTCAATTAGGTCAAAATCCATCGATTGCGAAGAGAGAGATTGACGAGTGCGAAGATGAAATTGGGGAACTAAAAGATAGGTTTCTTGAAGAAATCAAAGGAAGGGTGGAAATGGCTAATAAAACATGGCGTATTCGAGGGGAAGGGGAATTTATTGATGCCAACGAGCTTTACTGTAAGTTTTTTTTGTTTCTTTTCAAGATTCCGACTTTATGTGGTATCTTTTTGGTGTTGTCTGCATCTAATTGATTTTTTAGTTTAATGCACCAAGTTTGACCCTATGTGCTTGTTGTATGGAGACAAGGCATACCATGGGACCACAAATAAATTTTTTAAAATTAAATCTTGTCATTTTGAGCATATTTAATTGTACTGTATGCATGTACTGTCCCTTTGTCTCTTCTATTATGAAAAAGTGTAATTTTTGTGCTTAATTTGTTTATACAGGTCCTGATTCTAACATGTTTAGTCTACAAATTCATCATGGTGGGAGATTTGAATTGATTCCTGAATTAATTTATGTTGATGGCACTGTTGACTATGTTGATTTTTGTAATGGGGAGTATTTTTCATTATATGAGGTCAATATGATTGTTGCATGGTTAGGTATTGATGATAGTATACCATTATGGCATTATTATAAGGTACCATTGATTGATTTGGAGACTGGTATAAGACCTCTCGGTAATGATGAAGATACATTGGGTATGCTTAGATATGTGAAAATGAACAAGTTAATTGAAATCTACATAGAACATGGGTCAACTGAATTGGATGAATTTGATTTCCCAACTAGGGTTCCTAGTAATGTTGTTATTGAAGAAGTGGATGAAAGAACAGAGAAATTGTATTCCAAATCAAAGGTTTTAGCAATTGAATATAATGTTGAAGGTGATAATCCAGAACTGGTTCATGATAATGGAGAGAATATGGATGATGGAAGTGCAGAATTGGTTCATGATAATGGAGAGAATATGGATGATGGCGGTGCAGAATTGTTTCATGATAATGGAGAGAATATGGATGATGGCAGTGCAGAATTGGTTTATGATAATGGAGAGAATATGGATGATGGCGGTGCAGAATTGGTTCATGATAATGGAGAGAATATGGATGATGGCAGTGCAGAATTGGTTCATGATAATGGAGAGAATATGGATGAGGTTGGTTATGATAATGCAGATCAGGTAGGACATGAAGTGGATGGTAATGAACAGGAATTTCAAAAAGATGAGAAATCTGGGAGAAAAACTGTTTACATTTCACCAAGTGAGTTGAAGGCCATTATTGATGAAAGAGGGGGAGAAAATGATAAATATGGAGTAAGGTTATTGTTAATAGATTTTGCTAACAGTGGTTATGTGTGGGATAAGACTGCTGAACCTGAATGGATTGGGGATCCAGATTCAGATGAAGAAGCCAAAAATGAAATGCTTGCAGAGTTTGCAGATGTTGGAGAGATGCAGAAAGAGGAAGAGATGGAGAGAAAAAGAAAGGGTAAGAAAATTAATGAAGACAACAATGAGGATGATCCTGATTATGAGGTTGCAGATGATAGTATGGATGTGGATGGGGATGAGGTTGCTAAATATATTTTGGTTTTGAAGACCATAGTTGATCACACTGTGGAATGGGGTGGTAGTTCATATAAAGGTAATAATACAGTAAATGAAGAAGATTCTGACTTGATTGGTGAAATTGATAAAGAAGATTTGCACATGTGATGGAGGATTTTAAAAAGGAAGAGAAGGAAGCTTTTGAGTGGGTTGCTTCTCATCCATCAGTCAGTGGGCTAGATCACATTTTAGTAAAAGTTCCAAGTCAGATATATTGTACAATAATCTATGTGAGTGTTTGAACCAGAAACTAGTTGGGATTAGGGATAAACCTTTGATCTCTCTACTGGAAGGGATTAGAAATTATCTCATGAAGAGAATTGTGGCAGTGAAAAAGAAAATAGCAAACTCTGTTGGCCCTTTATGTCCAAGAATACAAGAACAATTTGAGAAAACAAAGGATGAGGCCTCTAATTACATTTGCACATGGAATGGAGACAGTAAGTATCAGTTGAGAGGTCCATGGGGTGAGCAGTGCCACTGTGATTTAAAGGAAATTACTTGTAGTTGTGGAAAATGGGATCTAACTGGAATACCTTGCAAACATGCTATTTCAGCAATTTTTAAACATGGTCAGAATGGTTGGAGAGGGATACCAGAGGAGTGGGTCCATGAGGCATACAAGTTGGACACATGGAAGGCTATTTATAGTCACACCATAAGCCCAATCAATGGACCAGATTTGTGGGAGCATCAAACTAATTTGATAGGTATTCTTCCCCCATATCATCATGTTCAACCAGGTAGACTAAGGAAGGTGAGGAGAAAAGACAAGGATGAAATTACCAAGGCTACAGTAAACCCAACCAAGATGTCCAAGAAAGTAATAACCATGTCATGTAGGTTATGTGGCAATCATGGGCACAATAGCAGATCTTGCAAGGGACAAGGGGGAGAGACAAGAGAAGACAACAATGTCCCTTTCATAGGACCAAAAGTAAGTTAATAATGTATATTAACGTACAGTTTCTCTTTTATGTCATTTACTAAATTGCATTTCCTTGACAGAAAAAGCTTGGAAGGCCAAAGAAAGCACCTGTCCCACCTCAAAGTGAAGCACCTCAAACTGGACCATCACCTAGCCAACCAACATCACAACCAACATCAGTTATCAATAGAGGAAGAGGATGACCAAAGAGAACACCAGTCTCATCACAAGCTGAAGCATCAACTAGTCAACCCACAATAGCTAGGAAGAGAGGAAGACCAAGGAAAACAACAGTACCACCCCAACAAGCCCAACCTGATGGGAATTAATGGTTTTAGTTTATGGACTTTTGTCAAACTTTTGGGACATAATGTAATGACAGTGTGTGGTAGTTTTTTTGTGAACTTTTGGCAAACCACTGTAATGACATGTTGTTTTGTAAACTTTGGGATACCAATCTGTCAATTGCCCATTTTTTGTAAACTTTGGGATACCATTGTAATGACATTGTTGTTTTATGAAGTATGGTAGACATTGTTGTTTTATGAAGTATGGTATGACAATTTTGGGCATTCAATTACTTTCTGTCTAGTACCCATTTTTTTTCTCTAAACTCAACCACCCACCAATAATGTAATAGCTTTATTGTACAAACACAATAAATGAATGGCAACTACATCATCCATTTCAATTGAACCAAGCTTGAAAGGACATGGAACATTTTATGTCATTCATCAAAAACCATCATCCATTACAAGTGTTCAAGACAACCCACACATATCACATCTTACACAAAGTACATTTTTTTTATGAAATTCTTCAAAATCCCAACTCTTTAATTGATGCTTCTTCGCCACCACTCTTCCAATCTGCTGTGTCTCCCCCAAATAACTAAAAAATCAAAATCCCAATCCATGTGAGCAAAAGTAACACACCAAGCACCCTTTCACGGATCTTTTGCCTCTTTATGCGATCTTTAGCTTCTCTTATATTTCGAAGGAGACCTGGGATAACCACAGTCGACCTAGCACACATAGGAGGGTCCATCCATTCGAAAAATCCACAATTGCCAACCTGTATTGGGTTTGAAATTGAAAATATGTATTGTAAATCATCGTGGATTCGTGGGTTTTCCAGAATAGTAAGTTTAGATGAAGAATAATTACTATTTATGAACTCACCTTAATTGTATTGCAACCCCAAAATCTTCTCGCAGGGTTTCTGTTGGTCCACGATGTTCTCATTACCGCCTTCTTTCCACAATGGCAGTAAATGTCCATGACGGGTTTGATTTCAGATCTGGGAATTTTTGGAAGAGAGAGAGTGGGTATGTATTTGTGGAGATATGGAGGAGAGAGAGGGGGGATATATACTCCTAATTCACAATCAGACGAGAAATCCCGCTAAGTTTAAGGAGGGAAATCGGTCCATATTTTTGTACCGAAAATACCCTTGATAAAAAGTCATGTGCATTGGCACATGACTATTTAACGGAAAAAATGTAACGGTGTTAGTGATAGTGACTTTCGATTCAATAAACTCTTAGTTGGATGTGTTGTTTCAAAAGGAAATTAGTTTAGTGACCAAATACCCAAACTGGTCATAGTTGAGTGATTTTTGATGCAGTTTTGCCTAAAATAAAAAGCAAAAGGCAAAAAAGCACTTATAATATTTCCTTAGTAACTCGGGGCACGGCGTTCGTGGCGACGATGCACTCTTACCAAACGGATATATTAGCTAGTGATTTTGTACTAAGTATTAGGAACATGGAGTTCGCTACTACAGTGTAGCCTACTTGAAAGGTACAAATCACTAAAGCATTTTTTACACTTTATTAGGATTCGGAGCACGGAGCTCGTTACTACGATCCTTCCTTGTAGATAAAGAAGTGTAAATTATGCTTATTTTAAAGTGCTTGAAGATGAAGGACAGGCTTTATATCTAACTTGTAAGATTTATTTTACCTCAAATACATGGAAATAAGGCTTGTTATGCCTCAAGTGTTTGAATTTGGGAACCTTGTTTTTTACCTCAATTGCTTATTATAAAGAAGCCTAATAATTTGCCTCAAGTGTTTATAATGAGGCTTGTTTTGCCTTAAGTGCCTTAAAGTGAAAAGTTTTATCTAGGGGATATTTGACTTATATGTTTTTCAAAGTGTTACCATCATTGCCGATAACACATTAGTATATGCCACAATATTTTTTTTTCTTCCGGAATTAATAGTTAAATTAGGGAAGTCCGAAAGTCCCATAAATGTGTGGAGTTTTTGATTTCCAAAAGGTCTCTATTAAATCCTTTTAAATTTTGTGATCTTTTTAGGTTAACTAAATCCCTATATTTTTGGAGTCCTAATTCAAAATTAACTCCAAGTTTTTGTGGGATCTGTTACCTAACTCGGTTTACATGTTAATTTTTTTATTCTTTCTTTTATTTTCTTTTTATAAAAAAAAGTTGAATATTTGGGGATAATGGCCGGATTTTTTTTGTGAAAATAGTGGGTGATTTAGTTGTGTTAAACCATCTAGCAAAGAAATAGGGGGAGTTGTGTGTTAATAGGGTATAAGGAGAGTAATGATTAGTGTTTTTCTCTAATTTGAATACCTCCTAAAACATCCTTCTTAAACTCCCCCTCCCTCCTCTCGCCATTCACTCTCTGCCTCTCTCTCATCACACGCCAAATCTCTCTCCCAAATTTCTTCCTTCTCTTCTCAATTTCCCTCAATGGCTTCCCCATCCAAAACCTCAAATGAGCCCATGGAAATTTCTCCTAATGGTGTATCTAGGGTTACTTCGCCGATGGAGACATCACCAGCATTAACACCTGTGACATCACCTAGTCTCGCCATTGTTGTCTCCGGACCTCCACCTGTTCCGGTCGCACAGGTTCCTCCTATGGCTCCTTCCCAACCACCTGCTACCATCAAGGAAAAGAAAAGGAAGAGAAAAGTCTCATCTTCTTCACGCCAACCGACTGCCCAAGCTCCATCAATGCGGACTTCAAGACAGATGCAGATTCATACAGACTTGTAGAAATTCTTTGCACAGTATTCTTCACAAACAGGGGGAGATGCTGCCACAAGTTTTGTTCTGCGTGCTGCTACAAGTGTTGTTCTGCTAACACATGTACTGATCTAGGTGATAATGCAGGTGTGCGGGCTAGTGATACTCAAACAGGTTTCGTAGTTGGTGTGTTTCTATTCTTGATAGCTTTTATAACAATGTGGATGTGTTTAATTTAACAACTAGTTGTTTTTGTTGGTTGGTTTACGTGTTTACCACTTTTATGGTTATTGAATTTTATAACTTTGGTTTTGTTTGGATAATTAGTTTTTAAATCATAGTTTGTTTACTTGGTTTTAAAACTTGTTCAAAATCATTGTTTTTCGGTTGACTCTTCTATTAAGGGGAGTTAATCTTTGTGGGGGAGATATCATATATATAAATTGTATTTTTTTCTAACAAATTCTTACAGGTACAAGCACTTTGGTGTTTGTGAAGAAATGTCCAAATAAGGTGGAGATTGTTAGTGCAGACCGGTGGTGTTACCACAAGTGCTGCCAACACTGTCTCAGTGTTATCAGACGAGTGTCTGATTTAATATTTGAACATTATCTTCATGGATTATTTTTGTACTAACATCTAATATGTTTCCAAGGATTTTTTTTATTGTTGGTCCATTAATCAGGTATAATATGGTTGGAATGCTAGAATTATGCAAAGGAAGTTGAAGAAGGGTTTTATGGATAAAAGAGGATTTTATTCATAAACATGGGGTGTTTTGGCAAGTAAAAAACGTGGGTCTTTTACCCATTCAAAGGCTGAATGTTGATCAAGAGAGTACAAGGCTTTTACAGCCATTAGGTACAAGGAGGCGAAGCAAGAACTTGGGCACCAAGAATTAGCTCCTGCAAATATGGACATGTGGAGAAATTCTTCTTCTCCAAGGCTCGACATCCACTCCACCACTCACACCACGTTTTTTATCAACTCTCCAGCCACAAATGGAGTATTCCCCAAGTACTTCAAGTCTATAAATAACAAAGAGGATGAAGATTGAAGATACAACACTACAACATACATCCTTGCACAAGAAAGTCTATACACTCCTTGGTTCCGATAAACCCCGTCTTCCCAAACCTATTCCATTCTTCTAATCTCTGATTATAAGTTTGTCTTGGCTAAGATAGGGTCTCGTGTATAGTCTTAGTCGTTCCATAGAGCTCAAATGCAATAGGGAACTCTCGGCCTTGTACTTACAATTCTTATTATTAGTGAAGGTCTCGCCTTTTGAGGCACCTCTCGAGATATATACTTTATATATCTTGAGAAAAATAATTCTTGTATTTTATTCCGCTGCAAACGTTTTTGAAAAAATTGTTTTCAACTCGGGTGTGTAAGTGTTGTCTGAAGTGTTATCGTTGGACTGCCAACACCTTTGATAACACATTATAAAACCCAAGGCCATTGACATTTTCATTGACAAATATACGTACATCACTATCTAAAAATGCTTTGATATAGCCTAAATAACCACCATGCAAATCTTGACCGAAAACGCCTGAAACCTGGTTTCGATCATCCATTAGTGAAAATATTAGCAAGTTGATGACATAGTGTTGTTTTGAAAAAACCAGAGCGACCAATTCACGAATGAAATGGTAGTCAATCTCAATGTGGCATCAAACACCCGTTACGAGACATATGAAAGACACAGAGATTGTCACATAATAGTGAAGGAGGCATGAAGGGAAGTCTTCTTGTTTCTCTCCTGCCGTCTTTCTCAACTCTCATCTTATAATAGGAATATATATGCATAGAGATTTTCAAAATACCCTTTAAAAGGGTTGGTCTCCTCTAAAACGCGTTTTTCCTAATGGTTAGGAAAAACGTGTTTTTCAAAACCTCGAAAAAACATTATATTGATATCCAGAAGGCTTTATACTGATATCCAGGACCCTTCTGGCTATCACTTTCAAAGGTTCTGACTATCACTTTCAAATGTTCTATCTATCACTTTCAAAGGTTCTGCTATCAATCTCATATCCAGAAGGCTTTATATTGATATCCAGGACCCATCTGGCTATCACTTTCAAAGGTTCTGGTTATCAATATCATATCCAGAAGCCTTTATATTGATATCCAGAACCGTTGAAAAATTCCGATTATTTATAAAAATGCCACTACGTTTTTTTTAAAACACGTTTTTCCTAAGCGTTTGGATAAACGCGTTTTTCCCAAGATTTTGCGCCTTTAAAAAGGGACGGAGGGAGTAATACTTCTCATAAAGTGATAAATAGAAAGTGGCTCAGCAGCAACTCAAGGAGACTGTCAAATTAGTTCAAATACTTCTGGTCTTAGTATATAACTAGATGAAAGGCCAAACCCTAAGCGAAGCCTGCGTCATATTGACCCATTGAACATCCCGATCTGATACGTAAACATTTCCAAGAAGCAGCTCAAGTACACCAACCCAAACCGGTTCAAGACGAGCCAATGTCTAAAGAAGGCGTCCCACAATACCATCTTCTACCGCTTATTTATCTCCAACACATTGCTTCCTATACTCCTTGAGCTTTTCATTCTCAATATTTCTAAAGGAAACAGGTTAGTCTACTCCAAAAACTGAAATTCAAACACCAGTACAGTTATATTACACGATCATCAAATGAAATCAAAACCGAATATGGTTTTAAGTAACAATCGATACATGATTTTAATGTGATAGCGAAATGAACATCCTAGGTACGGAGTATTTATTAGTCTAGATATCTAATTATACTCATAACCACTATGATCATAAAGAGTCATGGCATGCCTTGCATATCATCTTCCAGCTGAATCAACATCCTGATCAGTTTAATGCCCTTCAATCTTGCCATTTCCATACATTCCTGCAACTCTTTATCCGTGGCAAGTAAAACTGATTCATGAGAATCATCCAGATACTTTATAACAAAGGCCTTGTCTTTCAAAAAGCACCACCTATTTAATATTTTTTCCATCAAATCTGCATAGCTCGATGAAGGTGGTAGGTCGAACTTTATGAAATCATTCTTGTAGCTTACCTTTATGGTCATCAATTCCATATCTGTCATCATTTCAACATCTGCGTAAATAGCTGAGGCCTCGGAAAGAGGCGTGCCAGAAGTTAAAGACTCTTCCCTCGATCGATTTATTAGATGAATATTGGATTGGTCTCCATATATTGTGTACCCAAATAGTTTCACCCAATTCGTAGATGCAGTTTCGCTATTTCCCCAGCCACCACTTTCACTGTAAATAAAAAAATAAACTATGAAAAACAATTTCCAAGACCATGCACAATTATAGTCTACTCACTTTTAGTTGTGTGGTTCATTAAAAATGAAAAAAAAAAGAAGCAATATCTAAGCCTATGTACAATTTTATACAAAACTTTGGATTATATATATTACGAATATGTTTTTGGTTATATGCAGTCTAAATGTGTTTTTGGTTATAATATTTTTATAACGCCAACCTTTCTGGTCTCTGTGCACTTGTGTTGACAGGAAAAGATGATTGTGGAATAAATGGATCCAACTCATTTATGTGCTTGCTTCTCAGGGACGGTGGCCACTAAGGTTTCTGACACGTACTGATCATTGAACATTCAGTAGCTGCACAAAGTTAAATCAATGAGAAAATAATTTCTAACAAAAGGTTACGTGTAATTTTCCAAAAGAATAAACTATGTCAAGCAAACTTCTGATATAAAAAAATATATATTCAAAGAAATGAAACTTACTTCCAAGGCTCTGCAAAGAATCCCCCTCTGATGTCGTAGGTGAGCTTATTGTCTTGAAAGAAGTCAGATCGTTATTGCTTTGTTCCCTTTGTTTGTGAGTTTCAGTTAATATTTCAATATACATATCCCGTGTTACAACCTCGAAGCCTCTTAATTGCTCATTAATTGTTGCTACTATCAAGGAAAACAAACTGTGGAGATCTCGATTATAAGTCATTTCTCTAGAAAGAGAAAACTCGATTACAAGTTCAAGATCACCCATTGAAATATTCCTCAAGCAAACTGCAAAAGAAGCTGCGATTTTAAACTTGAGTGCATAGTGAACTTGAGGGTACTCACTTATGCTGAGTTGGCATACATCTCTGCAAAAGTGGAGACTACGGAATGAAAATGCTTGTCCAACAAGGCCTTGATTTACTCTCAAGGGGGCACTCCAACTCCAACGATCAACATGTCTAACAACTTCCAAAGCATGACCAACAAAACATGACATTTGAAAACTTGGGATAAGTAATTCTCCCTGGAAGTTTACCCAAGTAACTCCAAGAGCTAATGTATATGTCTTGCACACTTGTTTCACAAGCGTCTTGATTTTATTCTAGATATGTCTTTTAAATGTTTGACTGATCTGGTATGATCAATTAGAATATGATGAATTAGCGTACTCAAAGTTAATTTTAATCAAAAGAAATTGAAAAATTGAATGAACACACTACTTACTTGAGAGGAAAACTCTAGCATATGTGTAGTGCTCAGATGTTTCTCCTACAAGGAAAATGTAAAGCTAAAATTAAGCAACTAGATGTGCAATGGAATCTTGGAGGAACTATATTTTGTAAGAAGACAATTGGAATAAATTATTTGCATTGAATCAAACTCTTGTGTTACAAATACATGAGATATATATACAATAGTATCTTGCTATTCAAGCAATATAGATTTAATTAGGAGTTTCTGGACACCTACATAATTTGGAAACAACTATACAATCAGAATAAGGAAACAGAATAAGAGTTAATTACTTCCTCTTTATCTCTAACATGCCCCCGCAAGATGGACGAGCTTTGAGTGAGACCAATCTTGACCAAAAGTTCTTGAAACCGATCCCTTAGTAATGTCTTGGTTAGGATGTCGGCAAGCTGATCACTACTTGAAATAAAAGAAACACGCAATGAGTTGTTCTGAACAAGTTCACGAACAAAATGATAGTCAAGACCGAGATGCTTCATCCGAGAGTGGAACCGAGGATTCGCAGCAACATAGGTAGCACCCAAATTGTCATAATAAATAACTGGAGTGTCCGTGGATGGCAATGCAAGTTCAAGGAGAAGATTTTGAACCCAACTGACTTCAGCGGTAGTGGAGGCAACAACACGGTATTCAGCTTCGGTGGAAGAACGGGCCAAGGTACGCTGTTTACGAGAGCTCCATGAGATAGCATATTTACCCAAGTAGACAATGTACCCAGTAGTGGAGGTATAAGTATCAGAGTCTCCTACCCAGTCAGCATCGGTGAAGGCATGAAGTGTGAGGGGTGAATCCCGACTATTGAGAAGACCATGAGAGACCGTACCGGCTAAATAGCGTAGAAGTCTCTTGAGCGCCAACCAATGCTCTTCAGTTGGTTTGTGCATAAACTGAGATAGGCGGTTGACAGCAAAGGAAATATTGAGTTGAGTGAGGGAGAGAGAGATACTATAGGCTTCCAACAAGTGCTCGAAAGGAAGTGGGATCAGAGAGAGGCATGCCTCGGAAGCCGAAAGGGGTGGGTGAGGCGGCATGGGAGTAGGCATAGGCTTGGCTTCATCCATTTTAGAACGTTGTAACAGATCTAGAACGTATTTTTGCTGACAGAAAAGGTGACTTTTCGGATGAGGGAGAACTTCCACTCCCAAGAAACAGGAGAGGGAGCCTAGATCTTTTAAAACAAAGCGAGAGGAAAAACAAGAAATGAATGATTCCAGAAAATCACTGTTGGACCCAGTGATGATGATATCTTCTACATAGAAAAGGAGGTATATAATGCCAAGAGAGTGGTGTAGTGTGAAGAGAGAATAATCAGAGACACAGTTTTTGAACCCAAGATGAAGAAGGTGAGAACGAAGCTCAGTGTACCATGCGCGAGGCGCCTGCTTGAGACCATAAATAGCTTTACGGAGCTTGCAAACATAGGAGGCAAGGGATGGATCAGTGAATCCAGGAGGTTGGGTCATGTATACATCTTCAGTGAGAGAGCTTGAAGGAAAGCATTGTTGATGTCAACCTGGCGTAGAGGCCAACCGCGAACTCTAGCAAGTGTGAGGATGGTTCGGACCATGGCAGGTTTGACCACTATGCTGAAGGTTTCAGAATAGTCTATGCCAGGGCGTTGATGAAACCTTTTGGCAAAAAGACGAGCTTTGTAGTGATCAATTGAACCATCATCTTTGTACTTTGTGCGAAAGATCCATTTACAACCAACAACATTCTGAGAAGCAGAGGGAGGAAGAAGATCCCAAGTGTGATTATGGAGGAGAGCATCAAACTCAGATTGCATGACGGTACGCCAAAGAGGATGTTTGAGAGCCTGGGTGATGTTGGTAGGTTCTACGGGGGAAGGGTGAAGGGAAGTATTGAGATTGAGTTTGTTGATGGGTTTATGGATATTGTGTTGTGACCTAGTTACAGGACCACGGGGAGCCGGAGATGGTTCACTAGGAGGGAGAGCAGCTGCCTCTGGTAGGGAAGTGGTGGCAGGCTGGTCGGGTATGGAGGCTGTTTGGGGGGCAGGTGGACTGGGAATGGTAGTTAACAGGGGTGAAGGGGTCCCGGTCGGGGTGGTTGTTGGTCCGAACGAGTTAATAATTGGTCTGGTCGGGCTGTGAGTAGTTGGTTCGGTTGGGTGTGTAGTGGGTCCAGTCGGGTGTGGTACTGATCCGGCCGGACCTAATGGAACAGCAGGGGCGCAAGGTGTGGGTGTTGGGATTGGAACCAAAACTAAGGAGATGATCAATACCGAAGAGAAAATGGAGCAGGCGGGCGCTTGGTGAGGGGCAGGTGGGCGCCTGACCTTGGCAGAAAGGATCAGCTTCCTGGAAAAGAATTCAGGTGGGCGCCTGGTGTGGGGCAGGCGGGCGCCTGGTATGGCGGACAACAGGGAATTGGCGTGGAGTGGAGTCCAAGGTTAAGTAATAAGGAATTGGTTTCCTTATCTCATCCAGTTTCTTAAAGTCATAATACTTGGAGAAGAAGAATTATACTCCTCTGTCTCAAGGACTCCGGGTAATTAGGTTTTGTATCTTTATAAATATATTGTGACTACCACCATTATATTTAGTACTTTACTTTGTGTAGGAGAAATTTAGGATATCAAAAGAGAAATACAAAATAGTGTATAGGAGGGGGCCGGGGGCCTAGGGGAGCCATGGGGGGAGATCCTACAACCCGGCCATGACTATGTTTGTATGTTCTTGGGGAGGAGAGATAATAATGTATAGGAGAGATTATTATTGGAGAGTAGCCATGCTAGATCTATATGAGCGCATGTGCTAAAGTTGTAATCTTAACATATATTATTATAATGATATACTGGCTAAGTGCCCCCAGATGTAGTCATGTGTTGATGAACTGGGTTATCCAACATCGGTGTTCTTGTTCTTTCATATTATTATTCATGTGTTGAATTATTTTCTCTATGTTGATGACTGCTAGTATGGGCTAGTGGATGCGGAGATCACCCAATTCCCCAACAACTGGTATCAAGAGCTTTGGTTTGAGATCTAGGGGAAATCCAAGGTGAAGAAAAGAGACAACATTCGTGCAGCGTACGTGCAGAATTCGTTCAATGCACGTGTAGGCTTGGTGGAGCGCACGTGAAGATTTCGTGCAGTGCAGATTCTTCGTGTGGAAGACGTCCAGGGATCTGAGGACTTCTAGGGTTTATGGTTGAAGCAAGACACGTGCCAAATAGGTCAACGATCGTGCGGAAGATCAGAAAGTTTGAAAAGTTCATTTGTTTCTTATGAGATCTGCAGAAATTCGAGGTGGAATTAGGAGATGCAGAGATCAAGATGGATCTGTAGGTGTTCAAGGGATCTTGGGGAAGTCAAGGTGGTTGGACAAAAATATGAAAGGAGAGGAGGAATGCATCAGGAACTTGCGTAAGCAACCAACGATGCAAAGGTGAGTGGTATAAGACGGTATGACCATGTGAGAAGAGGAGGACTTCTCGCAAACGATGGATGGGGGTTAGGAGGATGTTGTACTCTACCAACAACATCAAATTCGTTCCGGGTGGGAGCAAGAGGCGTAAAGACCAGCCTATTGGTGTAAAACGGAGAGACATCAATGAACGGCATGTTAGGGGGGAGAGTGACTCAAAAGTTGCAATGCGGTGGTAGTCAAGTGGCCCTAACAGAGAGCGAGAAAAGACCACAAGAAGACAATGCAAAAAGAAAGGTGTGTCCGAGTTTCATGGGGAGCATTGCAAGGAGAATGGATCTAGGAGGGAGAAGGCGAAGTTAGCCTTGCAAAGAAATCAAGGTAGAAGTTGATTTGGGGAGGCAAGAGGGATCTAACACGGAGAGATTAAAGCGTCGCTTGGTTTCAACTCGCCTTATTACTTGGGCGTGGAGGCTCATGGTGGAGGAGCGTGGAGGCTTATAATCATCAAGGAGGAGCTTGGTGTTACAATGGTGGTGTAAAATATTTGGTGGTTCATTCTCTGGTGAGAGTTTGATGGAGTATGTCACAATGGTGGTTTATGTCTCCAGGTGGAAGATTGTTGGGATTGGAGCAAAAACCAAGGAGATGATGAAAACCGAAGAGAAAATGGAGCAGGCGGGCGCTTGGTGTGGGGCAGGCGGCTGACCTTGGCAGAAAGAATCAGCTTCCTAGAAAAGAATTCAGGCGGGCGCCTGGTGTGGGGCAGGCGAGCGCCTGGTGTGGGGCAGGCGGGCGCCTGGTATAGCGGACAGCAGGGAATTGGCATGAAGTGGAGTCCAAGGTTAAGTAATAAGGAATTGGTTTCCTTATCTCATCCAGTTTCCTAAAGTCATAATACTTGGAGAAGAAGTATTATACTCCTTCTGTCTCAAAGACTCCGGGTAATTAGGTTTTGATCAGGATTATGTTTTGCATCCCTATAAATATATTGTGACTACCACCATTATATATAGTACTTTACTTTGTGTAGTAGAAAGTTAGGATATCAAAAGAGAAATACAAAATAGTGTGTAGGAGGGGGCCGGGGGCCTAGGAGAGCCATGGGGGGCGACCGTACAACCCGGCCATGAATATGTTTGTCTGTTCTGGGGGGGGGTGAGATAATAATGTATAGGTGAGAGATTATTATTGGAGAGTAGCCATGCTAGATCTATGTGAGCGCATGTGCTAAAGTTGTAATCTTTACATATATTATTATAATGATATCCTGGCTAAGTGCCCCCAGATGTAGTCATGTGTTGATGAACTAGGTTATCAAACATCAGTGTTCTTGTTCTTTCATATTATTATTCATGTGTTGAATTATTTTCTCCATGTTGATGACTGCTAGTATGGGCTAGTGGATATGGAGATCCCCTTAATTCCCCAACAGTGGGGGGGGTGTTGGGAAGAGGAATATGAGGTAGGATAGGTAGTGAGATGGTGCACCAGTCTTCAATGGTGGTGGTGGGTTGAGGGGAGGTATTAGCAAATGGGTTAGGTGGTTTCAATAAACTTGACATG
>JAOWBW010000453.1:85712-145255 GCA_026119855.1 Campanula takesimana
ATAGTCATGATATGCGGCAATGGCAAGCAAAATTCTTATAGACTTGATCATTGCTACGGGCGAAAAAGGTTTCATCATAGTCAATGCCATGAACTCGCCTATGCCTTTCGCTACAAGTCTAGCTTTGTAAGTATGCACCTTACCATCCATGTCAGTCTTCTTCTTAAAGACCCATTTGCATCCTATGGTTTTACACCTTCAGGCGCATCAATCAAGTTCCAAACTTGATTATCTTGCATGGATTGTAATTCGGATTCCATGGCTCCAAGCCCATTTCTTCGAATCAGGAGAAGACATCGCCTCTTGGTAGGTGGTCGGTTCATCATTATAAATGATTTCCACCTCATTACTATCCGTTATGAGAACCCATATCTTTTTGGGCTCAGATTGTGACTACCAGATCTGCGAGTTTACTTGTGTATTTTGAACAGGTTCCACAATTTCTTTGGGACTTGTTCTTGTTCCACGATCGGTTCAATGTTATTTTCTGGGTCTCGAATCTCTTCAAGATTTATTTTACTCCCACTGATTTCTTTGGAGAGAAACTGTTTCTTTAGAAAGACACCAGTACGGGCAACAAACACCTTGTTGTCCTCTCGGTTGTAAAAGTAATATCCACTTGTTTCCTTAGGATATCCACAAAAATACATTATTAGATTTGCGTGCTAGCTTGTCGGAGACAAATCTTTTGACAAAAGCTTCACAACCCCAAATCCTCATGAAAAACAACTAGGTTTCTTCGCTGTCACATCTCATATGGAGTCTTTTGAACCAATTTAATTGGAACTTGATTTAGTGTGAGAGCAGCGGTTTCTAGAGCGTAACCCCCAAAAGGATAAAGGAATATCAAACTCGACTCATCATTGATCGAACCATGTCCAACAAAGTCCGATTCCTCCTTTCAGACACACCATTCCCATTGTGGTGTTCCGGGTGGAGTCAATATGAAATATTCCACAATTCTTTTAGATGATCATCGAATTCATGACTCAGTATTCTCCACCTCGATCCGATCGAAGTGCCTTAATACCTTTGCCAAGTTGTTTTTCTACTTCATTTTGAAATATTCTAAATATCTCAAAGGCTTCACTTTTATGTTTCATTAGGTAAACATACCCAAATCTACTATAATCATCAGTGAAGGTTATGAAGTATTGGAAACCCTCCCTAGCATTGCTACTTAATGGTCCGCATACATCGGATGTATCAACCCAATAAGTCACTTTCCCTTTCACCTAGCTTGGTAAAAGGTGTTCTAGTCATTTTTCCAAGAAGACACGACTACTCGAAGTATCATATGACTCAAGATCACATGAAACCCAAAAGACCGTCCCTATGGAGTTTTGTGATACGCTTCTCATTATATGACCAGACGGCAATGCCACAAATAAATTTGATTTACATCATTATGTTTAGATTTCTTATTTACATGATAGACATTGTCATTATTTTCATTCTTGACATCCAAGACATAAAGACCATTAAATGAATTTGCAATACCATAAAACACATCATTTAAATAAATAGAAAATCTCTTACTTTCAATAGAAAAACTTAAAACCTTCATTATCCAAACAGAAATTTGAAAAATATTTCTACTTAAATCCGGTACATAATAGCAATTGTTTAAAACAAGTATTAAACCGGAAGGTAAAGTGACTTCATAAGTCCTACGGCTAATGCAACAACTCTTTCTCCCATTCCCTAATCGTAGGTCCCACTTCACCTCTTTAAGCAGTCTCTATTCTTTAGTCCCTGCATATTTAAACAAATATGAGAACCACACATCCGGTATCCAATACCCAAGAATCAGTGTAGAAAGGAGAATATCTATCATATAGATACCTGAATTTTGACGCAGTCCCACTGCTCTTCTTTTCTTTTGCTTTCCTTATAAGCCTTGCAATTACGTTTCCAATGACCAATTTCTTGACAATGGAAACATATTGCATCCTTTTGTGAATCGGGTTTTGCCTCAGAAGCCTTGGCAACCTTTGGCCTTGATTATCTTGGGTTTGACAACTTTCTTACCCTTCCTTTTGCACTAGCCTTATTCCCATCTTGAACCATGAGCACAGGGAGAAAAAACTTCTCCACAATCTTCATCTCCGCAGTTTTAAGCATACCATGCAACTCAGAGAGATTCTTATCTATTCCATGCATGTTATAATTCATCACAAACTGATTATAACACTTAGGCAATGAATTAAGATTGAGATCCATGGCTAGCTCCAATGGATTGGATAGCCAAGTTCTCAAGATGCTCTACATAGCCTTTCATTTTAAGCATGTGAGGACTCACTTGTTGCCCTTCACTCATTTTTGCAAGAAGTGAATGCAACAATGGTCTTGTACCTCTCTTGCCTAGCCTGCTCTTGAAACATGGCTCTTAACTCCATGCCTATCTCATAGGCTTCCAAAATGTTTCAAACTTTGTTGGAGTTTTGAGCAACATAGTAGCAAGCATGAGACAACTTACATCTCTAGAATCATTACGATGTTTCTTGTAATTGTCTCTTTCTGCCCAAGGGGGCATTGGCTTCTGGTTCAACAGGAAGAGGCCCATCGAGAATGTACAACTTATCTTCTTGCTAATAACTATTCTAGGCTACGTATCCAATCCATAAAGTTCGTACCATTCTCTTGGAGCTTATCCTTCTCAAGGATCAATCACAACAAAATTGATTGAGTGTTGGTAGTCATTATCTACAATTATGCAAAATTTCCAAAATTTAATAAGTACCAATTTAATTAAAGAAATAAACTATGTATTTTTCCAAAAAAAATACTCCCACTAAATTATACAACCTCTTATACATCTAATGTATAATATAATTTAAATGGGCTAAGATCCAACTTTAATTTAATTTCAAGTCCGCTAAGGAGGATTACACAAAATCAAATTAATTTGGTAGATAAATCATGTCAATCATATCCCATATGATTCTTAGATCATTTTCTGAGATTCTTTAAGAAATCCAATTTCAAAAAGCATGTTTAATCTCATCTTTGCCTAGCCCAAAACTGTTTTGACGCCTAATTAAGTCCAACCATTTTAAACGTATAGTTAATGTGCCTCGCTAGGGCGTGCCCACATTATCTATCTTGCTCATACATAAATAAAGTTAATGCACCTCGCTAGGGCGAATCTACACATCAAATCACCCATGTACTAACAAGTGTTTTAATCATGGCATGACATAAAGGACTTAAAACTTTGTTGAAGGTTTATCACATTAGCATATAACACATTTATGAGCACATAATATAAACATGTTTTACACATCAAGTTTAGCCACTAAATTAATCATCATAATTTAAGCATAATATTTATATGTCATTAGTTTCTCTATAATATGAGGATGAGACTCTTTGAACTTTGGTTATTATCTCCAAATCAAGACAACAAGAAGTGTGGTCGAACTAAGCCATTGGCAACCACAATCCCGCACTAATTCAAGAAACCAAGAAAGTAGTCTATGTGGCGAAACTAAGCAATAGATGTCTCAATCTTAGCAATTATCAGCTCTTCATAATTCTAATTTCGTTTTATCTTGGAAACTTTGATTGCGATCGAGTTTGGGAAACACAATCTCGATGAACGTAGATTAGCCATCCAACCTCTAATCCAATCTCAGAACCACAAGATTAAAACAAATAGGAAAATCAAACCCCGAGATCCACACCCAAAACCAACTGCCCAATCCCTGCTCCAGACCAGAAGGTCCGGTCGTGTATTGTCACTGGTCCGGTTGGACCCGCCTCTGAAAAACCCAGAATTTTCAAGTCCAAAAACCAAATGCCTGAACCCCTCTCCAGACTAGATGGTCCAGCCGGGAGCCTACTCTGGTCCGGTCAGACCTACGTTGAAAATCCCAGATTTTTTAAAGTTCGAAAAAGGTCTCAATAATATATTTTCCCCGTTATCAAAACTTTGATCCAATCAGAAATTGAAACCCAAACAATTTTAAATCAAACATAATTTTTATTGCGATTGAATAGTGCGATTAAAGTTTATTAAAACAGTAAACCACATAAATGCATATAACACATAAACATCATAATCCAATATTCATATCATACTAGGCCCATAAACAAACAATTTATATACACACCAACATGATCTAGTATTGAAGTAATCAACATGAACGGGGCTCTGATACCACTGTTGGGTTTCGTAGTAATATGCGCAGCGGAATTAAGCATTTAAAATTTTCATGAAACCCAAAGCCATAGATCCGTTCATATGATTATATCAAATACATGCAATATGAATACTAGAATACTAACCCTTGATGCCTTTGAATTTCAACCTTTAATCTTGGTGGAGATTAGAAACTTGATCACGAACACAAAGCTTGAACACGAACTTTGAATATGATGAGTTTCACCCTCTAGCGGTATCCACACCTCGAACGAATATCAAGAGCACTTGATCTTGGTTGCTAGACCAAATCGAGAAACACGTTTTCTCAATTGTATTTTGACTGTGGAATATTATTGTGTTTGTTCTTGTTCTTCAATCTAGGGATTTCTTAGAACAAGAAATAACTCTCAAAAACTCTTTGGAGGCTTGCAAAAACACATGTACTGATTAGGGACGAATTAGGGATGTTTATATACAAGTTAGAACTATTCCAAATAGGTAACTTATGTCTACACCGCAAGAAAACGGATTAGGAAAGTTCCTGCGAAACCGACTGTCCGGCCGGGTATAGACCAGGGTCCGACCGAACCATGCCAGGTCCGACCGGTTGTGTCTCCTGGTCCGCCCGGACCTTCCCTATTTCCACTTTTCTTCTTCTAATTTCCTTAAATCCCCGAATGGTCCTTCGACCCATATTCTAATGTAGTCCTTATAGGATTCGTTCTATTGTGTGTGACCCTCTAGGATTACACTAAGATATGATTAGGTTATAGCAAACCGTCATACCTACCCAAATAGTGTAAACTATATAAGTTCGCATTCCTTTAGAATATGTCATAATCCTTTTGTCCACGATGTCATTGAACACAAGTCATGGTCAACAAGTCAACTTGTCTTTGTTCAATACTTTCTTGATTCCGAATATGTTGATAATTCCAAATGACATTGATCCAATCAATTCATTTGAGTCCGGCCGGACATTTTCATCAACATCATCCTACGAGAGGCCCCAAGCTTGACATCTCTCCAAAGAGGGACAAATCCATTTAGCTTATATTCTCCTTACATGAATCCGATTATGCCAATCATACCCTTTATAACTACTCAGTTAAAAGTAGCGTTTGAATATGCAAACATAATGTTCATCAAGTGAAAGACCATAATAACAACTTCATGTCTAAGGATTCAAATGACACAACTAATATGAGATATATTTATGACATTGACCATGACATAAATCTCATAGGCGGGTCATGTCCAGTACCAAACAAGTACCCAAAAATCTAACATGATCATCCTATGATCATTTAGCCTTTATACTAATACCTAACAAGTACTAGGGACATAGATTATTATAAGTAAACATGAACAATAATATAATCAAAAAACATTCTTTATTAATATGAATAAATGATAACAATTACAACGTTTATTAAACGTGCCTAAGGCACCACACCAACAAATACATAAAAATAAATATCATAAATATGCAAGGGCTCTCTCCAAATGTGCAAAGATCACCAAACCAAAGTAAAGACATTAAATTAAATGACATAAATATAAATGACATGAAAGTAAATGACATAAAATAAATGCATTAATCATAACAAGCCATGATCATCTTTGGTTTGTAACCTTAATCATACACAAGGCATGAGGGTACCATGAATCATTTTAAGGCTTGGTTCCAATTAGTAATATCACGAGAAATAGAGAGACATTAAGTAAATTAGAACATGAACAAGTAAATAAAGAGAAGTGAAGAGGAGATGGGGGAGAAGGAGGCCTCACCAATGTTTGATTGTAGCCTATCTTCCTCTCTTTCACTCAATTCTCACAATGTTTGTGTTTCTGCCCGTATATCAGCAGAGTTTCTTGCATACAAAACTTATTTTCTCCCCTAAAAATGATCAGCAATGGCCTTAATTTATAGGGACTGAAGGCACCCAAACCAGCTGATGGCTGGGGCCTTCTAGACCCCAAACTATCCGTACGACTCAGCCTGGCGAGCTTCTGGATTTTTCTAAGTTTAATTCCTGAACAGTCCTGAAGTTTTTGGTTTATCTTAGTAAGGTCCCAGCCTATCAGTTTATCCCTAAATGGTGCTAAGGAATTCCTCTAAGGTTGGTTTAAGTTCAGATTGGGGTACTTACAGAGCCCCTCGGCAACGTCGCTTTAGGAAAGTGGTGTTGTCGACCTAAAAAGCATCCCAATCTGCCTATGATGGGAGGACGGCTTGGCCGATTTGGTTATGGGGCTGGACCTAAGGGTATAGATTCCTACGTATCCCGGTTCGTGGGGAATCAAGCCAAACGTAGTTCGAGAGAAGGAAGTTTTTTGGGACATAGGGGCTGTTTAGCGGGAGCTTACCCGGAAAAGGGGACATCTTTCGTCTTCTCCTTGGATGCTTTGATAGGGGATATCTGTCATCCTCTCCTAAACCTAGGTGGATATCTAGTTTTATAGGTGAATATATGTCATCCTCTCCTAGTGTTGGAGATCATGCCTTAGGCCCTTGAGAAAGGCCTTCGGTTACATCATGTTCTCATTTGTTATGGAGATAACAAACCTGGATTATTGTATGTTTTACATGTTATTATAATAATCCCAGTCCCTAGAACTTATGAAGAGCTAGTTCAATGGATATCATATGATGGTTATAGCGCATAGGATGCAGATTAAACTTGTGGGTACATGTTGGAGAACAAGTACTGGATAGACCCATTATGAGATTTATGTCATGGTCAAATGTCATAATTAAATACCATAATAGTCATATCATTTGATATCCTTAGACCTGAGATTATCATGGTCTTCCACATGATGAACATTATGTTTGACGTACTCAACACTACCCCTAACAGGGTAGTTGTAAAAGGCTACGATTGCATAATCAGATTCTTGTAGGGAATAATGATAAGTCAATATGGAATTTGTCCCTCCTCAAGAGAGATATCTGCTTAGGCCACTCGTAGAGTGAGATTGATGAAATGTGTGGCCACACTCAAATGAATTGATGTGATCAATATTATTTGCTCATAATCAATCTACTCAAGATCGAGAAATCATTGAACAATATAAGTTGACATGGACCTTGACTTATGTTCAATGATATCGTGTGACAAAAGGATTGTGATATGTTCTATGAGGATAATGAACTTCGTTAAGTTATATTAATTGGGTAGTCATGATGGCTTGCTAGAGTCCGCTCATGACTTATAGGTTTTACCTTGGTTAAACTCATTGCCAACTTAATATAATTCTATGGGTCTCACACAAAAAGAACGAATCAAAGAAAAGGCTAAAAATTGGAATTGCGTAAAAGAGCGTAAAATCAGAATCAAGAAAAAACAGGAAACTGGCTTCAGCAAGGAGGGTCCGGCCGGACCCAAGCCACGACCCAGTCGGACCTCCTCAATGATCCATCGGACCAGGTTGGTGCCCAGGCAGACCTCCTGTGTTTGTGTAAGTACCCAATCTGAAATCGACCAACCTTAGGGGAACTCTTAGCACCATTCAGGGATAAACTGATGGGCTGGGACCTCACTAGGATAAACTGAAAATTCCAGGACTGCTCTGGAATTAAACTTGAAAAATCCAGAAGCTCGCCAGGCTGACCCGTACGGATGTTTTGGACGCGGGAAGGGCCTAGCCGTACGGCTGGTTTAGGCACCTTCAGTCCCTATAAATTGAGACCCTTGCTGATCATTTCAGAGGGGGGAGAAATAGTTTTGTAGGTGAAACCCTGCAAAAATACAGTCTGGGTGAAACAACACCAAACACTTGAGTGAAAAGAGAGGAAGATAGCCATAACCACCATAGGTGAAGCCTCCTCTCCCATCTTCTCGCCATCTCAAACTCTTTTGTTCTTGTTCATATTGTTTTATCTACTTGTATTTCAAGCCTTGCCCTTGTCAAGCACCTTTATATTATAAGTCTTGCCCTTGTCAAGCATCTTTATATTGCAAGTCTTGTCCTTTCAAGCACCTTATATTCTTGTTATATGTATCTTGGAACCAAATCATGAAATGATTCAAGGTGCCCTCACATCCAAGTATGTGAAAATGGATGAAACCTAAAGAAGATCATGATTTGTTAATTTCTTGTCTTTAAATAGCTTGATGATCCATTTATGGTGAAATCATGTATCTTTATGTTGTATTTGGCCATGATGATCATGTGGGTGATAAAGTTCCAATCTTTCCAACTTGATTTCCATCCTTGTCATGTTCAATCTTTATCAGCCTAAAATTCGCCACACGTCATAAAGACAAATCTGTATGTCTTGTCTTGTCCCTAAGGTTTAATCTTGTGTATGTAAAGATCCCATTTTGATAGTAAAGTTTAAATCTTTACTCATCAAAATGGTCATCTTGGCTCAAACGCCACTTCATCACCTTTACCAATAATTCCCCAATGATTGTCTTAATCACATCTAAAATTCTTGTTTTGGTGTCTAATCTAGTGATTAATGACATATGGATGATTTGATTTGTGTTTTGTTACAAAAGAATGGCTGAAATGATCAAAATTCCAGTTTCAGACAGAATGGTCTGTTTCTGTATGGAACTGGACTGGTTCCTAGGAATCTGTTAAAATTCCCAGGAAGACCCCCTTTATCTGTACGGCTACTTTGTCCAGGGGAATGTTTCAGTCCAGTCCCCTTTAATCCAGATGTTTACAAAGAACCCCTTTCTGTTAAAATCCTAACCGTTTTCTGTTAAAGTCAGTTTCTCCCGTTTTCTAAACACAGACACACACACACACACATATGCACTTTTCGTTAACAAACACAAGGGAGACTCGGCTTTGTCCGAGGCATCTTAGGTGACGTGAAACTCTTCCCAAGCCGTAACCTGACCTCCGAACTCATAAATCTCTAACCATTTTTATTTGTTGGGTTAAAAGTTAACAAATGTGGTGACTCCGTTAAGTTTGTGAAGTTACACGTGTTTGGATTTTCTTCCTCAAAACGAACCCGTTTCGCCCCGGAGGGGGGGGGGATCCTCACAGTGGCGACTCCGCTGGGGAATAGAGTGTTTTCGAACTTCTTTTTAGAAGATTCGGAGGCATTCTTGTGTGGTCAAACTCCCGTCCCCGTTTTGTTGACTTTATGCATATTTTGTGTGTATTAAACCCGGGATGGATGCCACGATGCAGCTTGATTGGTGCTCTTGTGCCCTTCTCGCGCGCACGGGTCCATTCCACCTCCCCTTCCGAGCCGAGTTAACCACACTTGTCCGTGCACACAAATACCGTGACCTTGGTTGGTTTTTGTCTAGATCACGTCATCACTTCCTTAATACGTGTCTAAACGCTAATTATGTCCAAGTTAAGCCGAGTCCACGACTCCTTGTGAAAGAAAGTGTGACCAAGGTCATCTTTGACCCGGTCCTTGGACTTATGCGTTAATTCCAACCATAATTAACCGAAGTCATGTATTAAGGATAGGATGACACCGCGTCATTAAGCTCTAATGCTTGACCCGTCCTAATCATCTTTAAGCCCAAGGCTAAGGTCCAAGACCCCTTTTATAAACGAGGTCATATCGGAATTTCGATAAAGCGTTAAGTCAATCTTAACCTTAGCCGGGGCTGATTGTGATAAGAATGGCTCGTGCATTGGAACTTTGTGACGTACTAGACCTTAGGTTTGGCTCTTTCGGTCGGTGGAAGCTGTGTGCCCTATAGGACCCTCGCCCGGGATCGTCCGTCCTTGGGAGTGTGCAATACAGGTGAAAAAACGAGGGTCTTATAGACGTAGTGATGGCCTCCACTGATCCAGGATTTAGCTTAGTCGCGAAAAAGAAGAGAAATCTTTTCCAACGAATTAGGAATAAAATGCGTTTTAAGGGAACTCAATAAATGAAAGCATTCTTTTGAACTGTGCTCTAACGTTTGCTCATGTGAAAGATCCCCCAAATAAAATGTTTTTCCTAAAAAAAAAGAGAAATGAAATTGAAAAATTCCCCAAAATGCATGTCTCGAGTCTTTCCTCCAAAACTCTTACCCTTCGAGTCAAATCGGTCTTCCCCCGAGTCAAATCTCCTTGTGTCAAAGTTCTTTTTCTTACTCAAAAGCATGGTTTTTCCAAGAATCTCATCAAAGTACCCTTATGGTTTGTGGATATTTTGCCCCATAGGGGAATATGGAATCCCGATTGGAAATCGTTAAGAGAACTTTGGACGTCGTGCAGCGGGCAATGAAAAGATTGGAATACGACCAGGGTCGCCTAGTGGGATTGTGAGCAAGATGAACGAAAGACAGGCTCCAGATCTTGAAAGGGAAGCCGAGAGGATATGGGTCCAAATGGTTCACACGTGCCTCTACGAGCTTTTGAAAGACATGGAGAATGACTGGCACCAAGAAAGGAAAAGTGTGAGAGATGAAATGGATTCGCAAAGTCGTATCGACCAAAAAGACATGAAAAACGTCCAAGCATGTATGAAAACGGTGGTGGATGCGATCGGGATATTAGAACCCATCTCAGAAATCACCTCGAAGGCCATTTCGACAGACCTGTACCTAACAGCCCATCCTCTGTCACACTCGTCAACCCCCGAGTGACCATAGGCCACCCAGAAGGCCCACTTCTCCAGTCGCAACCCCCGAATGGATGTATGCCACCAAGAAATAGTCAGTCTAGACCCATCCTCCCTAAGCCAACTCACCATCAAAGAGCAGCCCCATATCGCCTCTTCCGTGAATTAGGTATCCCAAGGGTTCAATTACTCGATCAGTTGCTCAAGGGAGGAAAGATCCAATTACTTGATCCGAGTAGGCTCCTGGCCGAACACGCCCACCAACGGTTTGATGAGACCCAGTTCTGTCGGTACCACCAAGGGGTAGGGCACACCACCGGGGCTTGCGACGCCTTGAAAGACAAAATTCAGAGCTCATCGATAAGAGAATCATCACGAAAAGGGGAAATCAGTGGGTGTAAACCCGAGCGGAAGCATGGAAACCAATGTTGAGATTGCAAGAAAGAGAGGAGGAAAGAAGAAACTAGGAGTGGTCTAGTTAGGAAGGATCTAAGGTATTCTCAAAAGTCCATTTTGGACATGTTTTTTTTTTTGCTTTGCCTAAGCCTTACGAGGCAAGGTTACGTGAAAGGATGTCAAAATGATAGTAATTGGAGTCCATTAACAGTAGGGTCTTTTGGGTCTGTAAAAAAAAAGGGGGTTTGAATCCCGTGCAATGAAAGAGTCATTTTCCTTCTATTCTCTCTAGACTTGAGACATTGTTTGCATGTTACATTGATCTTGGAATTGCCTTAGTTGATATTATCAAATGATTGCTACGCTCCCAAAATGATGAATTGACTTCTAAAATATGCTAGTCAATAACGACTCATTAAGGACGAATGGACTCGACACAAATAAAAAGGCTCAACGCAAGCAATTAATCTTGATATGAATGAATGCTGTGATCAGTTGGCATAAAGAGACCATTAATGGCAAGCTTTCCCCGATACACCTTCCCCGATACACAATCCATACACTTTTCCATGCAAACCCTCGACGCAGGTCAAAAGGCGTCCCAAGACATGAAAATAAGGATGTTGTTGTTCAACTATCGGGATTCAATCATCATCTCATGCGCGTGACCAAGCAAAGCATTTCCCAGCCCCCAATGATGAAAAGAGGGAAAGTAAATGAGTGTAAAAAAAAAATGAATGTGGAGAGAAAATCCATCTCAAAAGACAACCAAGAGGAGACCCACCTCAAAAGAGGCCCATTTATCTCAAAAGGAGTTCACCACGAAGCAAAGCGGTCTACATCGAAAGGGGGAACAACATCCTTCAAAGGGACACAAAAGGCGATCCATGGCCGAACTACGGCGACCTGAGCTCCTCAAAACTGAGGGGAACGTAGTCAACCTTCGGGTCCGGTCATAACATGAATCAAAATCACCAAACCTTGGTCTTCTCAAAGGGATCAAGTCTTCCCCCACGGTCTCATCAATGACCGATTTTACAGAAATGCCTAGCCTGGCCTCATCAATGACCAACTCCCCTAAACACATTCTCCCTCCGACCTTGCCATTGATCGAATCTTAATCTCAATTGATCGCAACATTTATACATGTTAAGGATAATTTCTTGCCATAATCTTGACTTAATAATAAACGTGGTCCATTCAAGCAATCACTTTAATAATATTGATTAAAGCAAATTCTGAATGTCTCGACAAGTCTTCTTTTCTACATCTTAGGAAAGAGCCAAACACCGAATTTCTGTCCGTAGGCTTCCTTCCTCACAAAAGGGACCCACTACCGCAAATGCCTACGTCAATCTCGTTTGGAGGCAAGAATAATTTGCTCCCTTCGTGTCTTGAGTCAATTAGGCCACTCCTAGAGCAGAAGGAACAAAAGATATTGGAAAAAGGGTGTGAAGGGATGAAAGCCCGGAAATGATGACTCCTGCAAGAGACAAGTTGCACTCCAAATAATGGATAGGGCGTGCTCCGAACGGAGGGCAAGGTACCAACGAAGGTTCACTCCCAAGGGATAGCCGAGGTCTAAAGGATGGTTCTCAATCAAAGGAAAGGAACCGGGGCTAGCAAGCCATAACGGCGCTTCGGAAAGATTAGCGGGAAGGTCATGCTTTGGTAAGTCTAGTCCGAGTCAAATCCCGGAGTCAATCCCCCAAATCTTCAAAATTCCCCAGAGGTCCTCGAAAAACTTTGGTAAAAAAGAATCAACTCCCTGCGTCAACCGTACGGATGGTTTGTCCCAGTAAAAATTCGTACCAGCAGTCCATACCAGCAAACTGCCCACAAGTGAAACTTACTTTCACTTGTTCAAAAAACCTGTCAAAGGATATCCCAGTTGTACATAATCGAGTCTAAACACGTTTTGGAGATTCCCTCAATAAGTCACAACATCAAAAAAGCCCTCATAAGCCTCGAGCTATGCATAAAATGAATTTGCAAATACAAGAGATTTAAACATTAGCATAACGACAGGTTTTCATACACATTGTTTTGCAAAAAATAAGACAAAACAAAAGAAAATTGTCCAAACAGGTACAACTACTCGGAGTCGGGGTCCGAGTCAGGTGGTGGCAAATCATAAATGCCCGGCCCCGAAAGGAATAAGCGCTGGGATCAAAATGGAAAAGAGACTCTGCCAAGCTCATGTCCTTACCAGTAGGCGGCTGAAAAGAACACCAAGCAAACTGGGATGAGGTACCCGGACGATCAACAGAAGACGGTTTGGGCCTCTCCAAGGTTAGATGGGCAAATGGATCCGGAGCAATTTCATGTGTACATGAAGCCCGAAGAGAATCCCGGAGAGAGGCTGTATCCACGGCACTCATGGATTGACTGCAAACATAGGAGGGAGGAAGCTCCACACTCGATGCCCTCTTACGAGGCCTCTCCTCTCACAGAACTCCTTCCTGGCGCAAAATTGTACTCAGCCCGAGGCCCCTTGGAAGAACGAATTGTGAACTTCCTAAATCACTTCTTGGCCCTCCCTAAGAAGCCTGGCCGCCTCAGCAGTGCTCGTCCCGCAACCTGCACATGAAAACACAAATGGCTTAGCAAAAGAGACAGAAATGAAAGGTGCGTGTTGTAGATACCCCGGGGAACCACGGCATGGCTAGAGCGGTGAATTATCCTAGGATGTCTAACTTGTTTTAGATTGTTTAGAGTTGCCACCTATGTTTTTAAAGGAACATAAAAAAAACCTAGAAATAGCCTAATTTATGTACAAAACCAGAGATTCGGGAGAGAAGGGTTCGGGGGTTAGGTGATGGAGTGGGAAGTACTTAAACACCCACTCCGCC
Source organism: Campanula takesimana (assembly GCA_026119855.1). Classification (NCBI taxonomy): domain Eukaryota; kingdom Viridiplantae; phylum Streptophyta; class Magnoliopsida; order Asterales; family Campanulaceae; genus Campanula; species Campanula takesimana. The sequence goes on from JAOWBW010000453.1 coordinate 99,649, forward strand.
CCGCTTACGCGGGTCTTGCTACTATTGGTGTTCTAATATTTACATGTCCTTCAATTAATTAAATAGAAATGTGCTAACAATTGTGATGAGAAGAAAAGGGGAAATAAAGGGGAAATAAAATAGAATTGTTTTATTTATTTAATGATAAAGATTACATGTAACAAGTAATGTTAAAGAATTACATTAAGAGATGAATAGAAATTAACATGGTGAATTAAAGTTAAGATTAAAATGTAGGGAGATAACCTTAACTAACTTCAATATGTGAAGTAGTCATGTTGTTCATGTCCCATTAATGGGGATTGCATACATCAAGAAGAAGAAAACAAAGGAAGAAAATGGAGTTGTACCTTGAGAAAGAGGACTTGGAACCTTGACTTGAAAGTGTTGTTGTTGTAATGAAATTGTTGTAGAACAATTTGTTGTATAAAAACTCTTGTCGGAGAATTTGTGTAGAGAATTGTGTATAGTGTAGGTGTAGTGAAAATGTGAGATTAAGGTTCCAAAGAGTGTAAAAAAAGTCCCTTTCCAAGGTAAAAGATGATGGTTTTTATAGGTAAAAAAGAGAGGGAAATAATGGAGGGAAATTGGTCATCCATGTGAAATGGAATGGGCCAATCACAAATAAGATAAATGAATAAAAAAAAAATAAAAGAAATAAAAGAAATCAAATAATAAATGAAAGAAATATTAGTTTTTTGGGAAAAGGCTTAGAATTTGGGATTGGGAGTTAATGAGAAAAGGGGGGATGAATGTGGATGTAAAAAGATGGTTTTGTGATCAAGAAAAGATGTTTGTAAATAAGAAAAGGGAGGGAAATAAGGTGCAATCCGTTACTGCCAAAGTGGGAAGCGCGCGGGTCCGGATTTTGGGGCGGGACGCGCGCGCGGCTCACTGGCAGTGCCGGAAGCGCCGCGGGTGAAAAATGACAGAATGACAGAATGACCCTAAAAGTTAACTCTGTTATGCAGTTTAGTCCAAAACTAACGGAATCAGTTAGGAACTTAACCGAAGTAACAGAAATCAACAAAAATAAGTTAAATAAAAAATACTTTGTATGCAATCGGGGTGAGAGGTCCAAGGCGGGGTGTCTACAGAGCCCCTCGGCGACGTGGATTGCGAAGCAAAACGCGTCGACGAAAGTAAAAACACCCTCCGAGGACATCGACAAAGAAAAAGAAAGAAAAGAAAGCAAAGACTCGATGAAAGCAGTAATTTGAAATTGCTAAAGATAGGGGTGCGCTCCCTGCATGAGCGACTTTTGCTGGAGTGTTGTATTGGAGCTCATGGGAGCTTGTCTCGATATGGACCGAGTTGTCGACTTGGAGCTCATGGGAGCTTGTCTCGATATGGACCAAGTTTTCCGACTTGGAGCTCATGGGAGCTGTCTCGATATGGACCGAGTTGCCGACTTGGAGCTCATGGGAGCTTGTCTCAATATGGACGAGTTGCCGACTTGGAGCTCATGGGAGCTTGTCTCGATATGGACCGAGTTGCCGACTTGGAGCTCATGGGAGCTTGTCTCGATATGGACCGAGTTGCCGACTTGGAGCTCATGGGAGCTTGTCTCGATATGGACCGAGTTGCCGACTTGGAGCTCATGGGAGCTTGTCTCGATATGACCGAGTTGCCGACTTGGAGCCGCATCTGCTTATGTTGTTGACTTTGTGGGGTGTGGCACGGTTGACCACTTTCTGGCGGGGATGAAGTGATTTGAGTAGCGGATGATGTTGACTTCGTGGTGGTACCTGTTATGTGTGTGCTTGACAGGTATATGTGTTCTTGCAAGAAGATGCATGAAGTGTGAGATGAAGAGAGAGAAATTGTGCTCGTGGTGTGATGGGATTTTGGAACACCCTTGCAATGAGAGAGAAGTAAGAATGTAGAGAGTGATCTTGTGTGCGGTGTGATTTTGAGGAAAGCATTGGATGTATTCATACCTTCACTTACCACTGCCGCTTGAGTGGAGATGGATTCTTGATGTCCGCGGAGGATGCTTTGATGGAGAATGTCCATTCTTTAGATGTTGATGAGAGAATGCCCTTGATGTTGGGTTGGCGAGATGGTACTCTGGATGATGGGTTGGTCGTGCCAAAAGGCTGCCTACGTATCCCTTGAAGAGAATCAGACCAGCGTAGTTCAAGGATGATGGAGAACGCTGGAGGAGAGGCTAGGAGCAAAGCAAAGTAAAGCACATACTTTTGCACATAGAAGGAGAAAAAGAAAAAAAAATCTTTTTTTTTTTTAAAAAAAAAAAAAATTAGAAAAGAAAGAATATGCACACATGTGAGGAAAGATTTTTTATTTTTTAGTTCGTGGGTGAACCATTTTAACCATTGTGTGCTTGTAAAGCCAACCCAAGATCAAGTCATGTTCAGTCGAAGTCCGGATTGCCTCGCTTGAATTCTGTTGTCGCCGGTGTGCCCAACGAAGTTGATGTCTAGCCCAAGAGATTTGTTGATTATGGGGGTTTCAAAAGGCTTTTGATGCCGAGATGAGGGGTTGCTGATTGTAAAGCCCCTAGAATGCCTTTGATGCCAAATTTTGAGGGACTTGCATAGCTCCAAGATAAATCAGCTCTTGGACCATTCGAGTAAATCGCCCTTTGTTGTTGGCGTGAGCAATCCCCAAGAGAAGATTATGGATGCCAAGCTTCGAGAGATTGCAAAGCCCCAAGTGTCGTGGGCTTGTAGATGGCATGATGTGAAGACCTTTCATTGTAAAGCCCCAAATTATCTCGTGATTGGCTCGGCATTGAGAGCGGATGTACCGTTTGGTAGAATTCTTGATAGAGATCTCCTTCTTGCTCTTACTGGGGAGATGAATGACCTCATTGTGGTCGATACCCAAATTGCTGAGGGCTTATGTCAAAGGATGCAGTAATGTCTTGCGGTGCCGTCGAGGTCGCGGAGGATAAGGTCTTGGCGTGATAAAGTCTCAAATGAGTATGCTTGCTTGACTCTTCTTGAGTTGAAACTAATGACGGATCTTCGGATGCAACTAGTGCTGTGGCCCAACTTTATCTGAGCTGCACCTTGTGCTTTTGATCTTAGAGAAGGGGTGCTGAATTGCAGAAACATGGGATTGGCCGTGGCATTTCCCGCTATAACCCTGTTTTGATTAGAGTTTAGCATATTGAATCTTTTTCCTTTTCTCTAAGACTTCCTTCAAAATCTCGCTGTGAGTTCTAACAAAAATCATCAACTTCATTCATAACATCGGAGTCTTCATTTAAAACCAAGAGGCCTTTGACTTGAAGTGTTGAGAGACCCTTGAATCTTGATTGTTCTCATGGAGCCATAAGACTACTCTACATTGCACTTGCTCGAGTATTGTTGCCCAAAAGACTGTCGGTCGCGAAGCCCTAATACTGCCCTTTGCTTGAATTACTGTAATGCCGTAGCCCAAAAGATTGTAGATTGCGAAGCTCGTTGAGACCTTCGGTGCCGAATTGAGGAAGCTTCCAATGTTGCACATGACTTGGCTGGGGATACTGCTGGGGAGTTAATTGCTCTTTGCCGAGGGAGCCTTTAAGACTTGACCGTAGCCCCTAGAGTGCCATCATTGATTGCGAGAAGGGTCCACCCTTGATTGGGGAAACGAGCAGGGGCACACGTGACAAGATGGCTTTTTGACATCCCTTTAGAGGGACTTTGAGGATAGTCTCACACATCTTTCTTGAGCATAGCCCCTAGGGCGTATTGATTGACAAATGAAGCAAAAGAATCCCTTGTTCTTGAGTCACATAGCCCCTAGGGCGTCACCATTTGTTGAGCAAAGCAAGAGTGACTCGTCCTCGTGTGAGGGAATAAACATGAGAGGATATGGCAAGAGCTACTCCATTTCTCGGGAGCCTTTCGGCGTACTTTAGAAGCACATACTTGAAGAATCCTTGAAAACTGAGACACATGTTGTTGCTATTTGCTGCCCAAGCCAATTGACTAGCTAGGGATTATTTGTGCAACCTCGTGCCCTTTTATGATGGGCTCGTTCTCGGATGGGTCTTGGCTACCACGGGCCTTCTTTTTATGAACCCAAAAATGCACACTGCTGGAGAATGATGCCGATAACCCAAGACAACCTTTGATGGTGCTATATCTTGTCGAGCCTTTTGCAATCCCAAAGTTGGCTCGGTGGGGAATTGACTTGCTGAGGAGATTCAATGTAGAACTTGTCTTCTTTAGAGGCCGGGGATCTCCATTTCTCTTTCCCTTCTCTCTCTCACTCTCTTTTTTTTATTTTTTATGACGCACCCTGTTTTTTGCCTAGACCGCCCTTTCGGGTTTTCAATCTAGCGGGCATCTCTTTTGCGTCTTCATCATTTTTTTTTGAATCAATTGATGAGGAAGTGTGCATTGACTCTAGCTGAGGAGATAAGACATGTGATTTTGCGGTGGAGACCTTTTGTGTCACGACCCGAAATATAGGCTCTATTTTATTAGCAATTAAATGATTATTATTTAATTATTTGCTTATTTATTTATTTAAATAATTATGTGTGCAATTTATGTGTGATAATAATTATGCCTAGCATTTCATTCGAGTTGTTTGGGCTAGTGTGGAAGTGTTGAGTCTTAATTGTTAGTCGGGAGTGTAAGTAATTGTGTTAGTATGGGGAGGGGGTCTAGTTGTAACATTTCAAAATAATTTCCCCCTACTCCCCTCACCTCCCTACACCTCCTTCTCCCTCTCACACTCCACCTCCCTCACCATCTCTCTCTCTCCAGCCCATTTCTTCCTCTCTCATTAGCAAAGGTGAGTTTTTCATCTTCTTCCTTCTCTCTTCATTTAAACCCTCTTCCTCTCATCTTCTCTCATTTCTTAAAACTTGAACATTGTTTAGATCGTCGATAGGATCGTAGGAAGCCAAAAAGATTTGAAATCCATCAACTTTGAGAAAATTCAAGTAAGTTACTTTTCCCCCTATTTTATGCTAGAAATGCTACTCCATGTTTATTTGATGTTATGAATGCCATTTATTGCATCTTGGGTTGATTTGGGAGTGATTTGCATTTTGTTCATTTTTGTGAAATCTTGGGTATTTGAATCACCCTTGAGTGAGGTCTTTAGATGATGTTGTTGGAGTTATTTTGGCTCAAAATGGTGTAGGTACCTTAGTTCCCTTCTTGGTAGTGTTAGAAATGGTAAAGAATTGGTGTGTATTGGATTTGGGGTCGTTAATGGTGGAAACCCAGAACTTTTGGCCGGAAATCGCCCTTCCGGGCAAGGAGGCGCGCGCACCCTTATGCCATCCTTAATCAATTGTGCTTCTGTCGGATGGAGGCGCACGTACCCATTTATATGAAGCGCGCGCACCCTCTCCTTCCCCCAACTTGATTCCCCTTCTGATCTAGGAGGCGCGCGCATCCCTCCCTTAGGAGGCGAGCGCACCCCCTCCCCTGTTATGAATTTATTCCCCTTTTTGGTCCAATCTTTCGAGAGTCGTATTTGGCTCATGCGAACTCCGTTTTAGGCGTATAAATTACCGTTTTAAAGCACTCCTTAAGCTCTTCGATATGAGTAAGTAAATTTGGTATAGTGCTCGAATTAATTGGATCCTTTGTGGTCAAATGTGATATGGGAATTGTGTTATCATTGTTAAGATTGTTGCAACACGTTAATTATGTATCGTTGGTTCATTTCACTTTCTTGGTGACTAATTGGAATGATTCCCTACTTTGGAATCCTTTGTTGTTTATCGTGCTAGTATTTTATTAATTAGCCTTTACGTGAAAGTCCAGCTGGTATTTTGTGTGTGTTTCGGGCGATGCGAAATATTATAATGGCACAAGCCAAGTCCATTATGATATTGACCATTGTTTTGCCCAATTATTACCCTCCTCCAGATTGGCCTTGGATGTGAGAAGAGCTAGCTCCTTTGTGTGCATTTTAGCTTCTTGGAGCATGACTTTGTGGCATGTCTCCCGTCCTTTGTGATACTTCTTTTGGTTATTGGTTCCGGTACCGGGGTTTTCTCTTCGGCTTTCATGCTATTATGAAGATGATGATTTGTTGATTATTGAAGCTGCGCAGCGATCCTTTATTTGGATGTTCCGGTTTGGAAAACCTTGGCTATATCCTTTGTTATGTGTTTATTTCCGCTGCTACCTGATACATGCTAAATGCTATGTGCTATGTGATATTTATGATTGCTTATTGTATATTGCATCATAGCATGTCATGTAGTTGCATTAGTAACTTATTGAGATTTATCTCACCCCCTTTTCTTTTATCTTTGTTTTTCCTTAACCCCCCCCCAGGTGCTAAGGATTAGTCTCGCTGATCACGAGAGCGAGGACGTCGAGTGTGGATCCATTCTTTTGGGGAAGGTTATTATAGGTTGGTTTACATTATGTAAATGTGTAACCATTTTGGGATAGTGGTACCAAACAATGACGTCACTAAGATTTGTACATTTGTATTTTGTTGGCATGAACTTGTGGAAGTTTATGATAAGTTGTAATTGGTCTTTATCAAACTTGATTTGTAAAACTTTGGATCATTACCTTTTGGTATCAAATGGAATTTTTAACTTCAGTATTTCTGAGTTTTGGTTTTAGAGTCGACGTCCAGATCGCGGTCTCGGGCCCGCGGGGTCCGGGGTCGCGACAGTTGGTATCAGAGCTATGGCATTAGCTCTAAGTATAAGTCTAGGTGGATTAGTATGACCTAGGGTGGGTAGTAGTGTGCGGAGTGATTAACGGTTGATGTTTTATGCAGGTAATTGTTCTCAATGTCTGGAAGAAGAAACAGAGGAGGTACTAGTGGGGCACAGAATCAGAATGATACAAGGGATGAAGCACGTGCTATGTTTCAAGGCATGTTTGAGGCGGCCATGAAGGCCATACATGATCAAGGTCCGAGGGTAGAGCAAGCACCACCCCGTTATGGATTGGAGCAATTTCTGAAGTTGAAACCGGTTGAATTCAATGGGGAACCCGATGTAAGGAAGGCTGAGTTGTGGATTGAGTCGATGGAAAAGATTTATGATGTATTTGGGTGTTCGGATGAGGACAAGGTCCGGTTTGCGGCTTACAAGCTTGTGGGAGCCGCCGAGCATTGGTGGAAAGGTGTTAAAGCTACTTGGGATGATACTCACACGGTGTATGCGTGGGAGTTGTTTGTGCGCAAATTCAAGGAGCATTTCATTCCGGTTGTTGATCAAAACCGAAAGGAGATCGAGCTACTCAACTTGGAGCAAGGATTGTTGTCTATAGCATAATACTCGGCTAAGTTCATAGAATTAGCCCGGTATTGTGACTATTTGGTGAGGACCGAGGAACAAAAGGCTATGAGATTCATTCGGGGATTGAAGACCTCCATCCGTACTCAACTTATTGCTCAACGGATAGTGACATTCCAAGATGCGGTGGACCGAGCCTATTTGATAGAGCAAGATATTGGGGAACATAAGAGGAAGACCGAGGTGGCCAACCCGAGTAAGCAAGGAGCGCAGAGCAAGTCACAACCAAGAATTGATAACCGAGGTAGCTTTGGGGGACAATCTCAGTTCTGAGGGCAACCGATCCCAAGGAACCCGGGTACCACTTCCGGGAACCAAGGGAACCAAGGGAACCAAATTAGGAGGCTTTGTTCGTATTGTCAAAGGGAAGGTCATTCTGAAGACCGTTGTTGGAAGAAGCAAGGAAGGTGTACCAATTGTGGTCAAATAGGGCACTTCGCACGGGATTGTACTAGAGGTAAAGGACAAGCATCCGGGTCAGGAGTTGGTAATAATCAGGGTCAGAAAAGGGATGCCGCCGGGAAGCCCAAAGTCCAAGGAAGGGTATTTGCCATGAATCAACAACAAGCCACCGATGATCCATCCGTTATTGGAGGTATTGTTTCTGTGTCTAATGTGAGCGCACGAGCGTTAGTAGATCCAGGATCATCTCATTCATACATTTCTGTGCAATTTGCTTCCATGTTAAATGCTGCATTCGAGTCTTTACCGTACGTGCTAGAGGTGTCGACCCCTATAGGAGAATGCTTGATTTCTGATCGAGTCTTTCGTGCTTGTGATGTGGTTATTTGTGGTCGTGTCCTTTGTGCGGATTTGGTGGTTCTTCCTATCCAAGACTTTGATGTCATCTTGGGTATGGATTGGTTGAGCAAATTTCATGCGTCTGTTGATTGCCGTAAGAAAACTGTTACCTTTTCTATTCCCGATGTGCCTAAGTTTGTTTTTGAGGCTAGTCCTCTGAGTAGAAAGGTTCGCTTAATTTCTTATTTGAAAGCGAGAAAATTACTGCATAGTGGTTGTGAGGGGTATTTGGCTAGTGTTCTTGATACTAGGAAGGAATCCCCTAGTTTTGATAGTGTTCGGGTAGTTCGGGAATTTCCCGATGTTTTCTCTACCGAGTATGATATGCCTCCCGATCGTGAGATTGAGTTTTGTATAGACCTTTTGCCGGGTACTGCTCCAATTTCGAAAGCGCCTTATAGGTTAGCTCCCGCAGAGTTGAAGGAACTAAAGGTTCAGTTGCAAGAGTTGCTTGATCGAGGGTTTATCCGCCCTAGTGTTTCCCCGTGGGGAGCACCGGTTTTGTTTGTGCGGAAGAAAGATGGTTCGTTGAGATTGTGTATAGATTACCGGAAGTTGAATCAGGTTACGGTGAAGAATAAGTATCCCCTACCGCATATCGATGATTTGTTTGATCAACTTCAAGGGTCCGTGGTTTTCTCTAAACTTGATTTGAGGAGTGGGTACCATCAGTTGAAGGTTCGATCGGAGGATATTCCGAAGACTGCTTTTAGCACTCGTTATGGTCATTATGAGTTCTTGGTTATGCCGTTTGGGTTGACTAACGCGCCGGCCGTATTCATGGATTTGATGAACCGAGTTTTCCATCCTTATCTTGATTCATTCGTGGTAGTCTTCATCGACGACATTCTCGTTTATTCGAAATCTCGAGAGGAGCATGAACAGCACTTGAGGACAGTTTTATCCGTTCTCGCGAGGGAGAAATTATTTGCGAAGTTCAGTAAATGCGAATTTTGGCTCGAGAAGGTTTCTTTTCTGGGCCATGTGATTTCGAAAGACGGGATTTATGTGGATCCTTCAAAGATAGAGGCTATAGTGGATTGGAAAAGACCCGAATCAGTGACAGAGATTAGAAGCTTCCTTGGTTTAGCCGGGTATTACCGCAGATTTATTGAGGGGTTTTCAAGGATTGCTACTCCGATGACTCAGTTGACCCGGAAGAATGTTCCGTTTGTGTGGACCGAGAAATGTGACAAGAGTTTCGAGGAATTGAAGAAGAGGTTGACTACCGCACCGATCTTGAGTTTGCCTAATGGGAGCGATGGCCTAGTGATTTACAGTGATGCTTCTAAAGAGGGTTTGGGTTGTGTGTTGATGCAGAATGGGAAAGTAATTGCTTATGCTTCGAGGAAGTTGACCCCGAGTGAACAGAATTACCCGACTCATGATATGGAGTTAGCGGCTATTGTCTTTTTTCGTTGCACAAATGGAAGCACTACCTTTATGGGGCGAAGTTTGAGATTTTTACCGATCACAAGAGTTTGAAGTACCTATTCTCTCAGAAGGAATTGAACAACCGACAGCGTCGATGGATGGAATTGTTGAAAGATTATGATTGTACGATTTCTTATCACCCGGGGAAGGCGAATGTGGTAGCCGATGCGATTAGTAGAAAATCTTATGTGGCTTCAATGATGGTTCGTGAGTGGAAAATGCTTGAGGATGTTCGAGATTGGTCTCCTCGTGAATCGAGACATGGGGCTATTTTTGCGAATATTAGGGTGTCTCCGACCCTAATTCAAAGGATAATGGAAGCTCAGAAAGAAGATCCCGAGTTGGTGAAGGTATTGGGTAAATTGAAGGAAAAGAACTTCGAGGATTTTTCTTTGAGTTCGAGTGGAGTGTTGACTTTCCGTGGTCGTTTGTGTGTTCCGGATGTTGATGGAATTAAACAGAGAGTTCTTGATGAGGGTCACAAATCGAGGTATACTATTCATCCGGGTAGTACGAAGATGTATCAGGATTTGAAGCAACAATTTTGGTGGACTAATATGAAAAGGGAAATAGCCGAGTATGTTTCGAGGTGTTTAACTTGTCAGCAGGTCAAAGCCGAGCATCAGAGACCCGCGGGATTACTTCAGCCGTTAGATATTCCGGAGTGGAAATGGGAGCATGTGACTATGGATTTCGTTACGGGACTGCCTCGTACCCGTAGGAAGTATGACAGTGTTTGGGTAATAGTGGATAGATTGACCAAGAGTGCCCATTTCTTGCCTATTGACATCAGATATTCGATGGAGAAGCTTGCGACCCTTTATATTGATGAGATTGTTAGATTGCGTGGGGTTCCGGTTAGCATTGTGTCAGATCGAGACCCGAGGTTTACTTCCAGATTTTGGAAGGCGTTTCAGGAAGCTTTGGGTACAGATTTGCGATTCAGTACAGCTTTTCATCCTCAGACCGACGGTCAATCCGAGAGGACTATTCAGATTTTGGAGGACATGTTGCGAGCTTGTGCGATAGACTTTTCTGATTCTTGGGATTCGCACCTACCGTTAGTGGAATTCTCTTACAACAACAGTTATCAGGCTAGTATCGAGATGGCGCCGTTTGAGGCTTTGTATGGAAGGAAGTGTAGATCGCCTATTTGTTGGGATGAGGTTGGTGAAGCGAGGATCGTGGGTATCGATTTGCTTCGGGATTCGGTTGAGAAAGTTAGAGTTATCCGGGATAGATTGAAGACAGCCCAGAGTCGACATAAGAGCTATGCAAACAACCGAAGGCGAGATCTTAGTTTTCAGATTGGTGACTTGGTGTTCTTGAAAGTGTCTCCGAAGGTGGGTATCCGTCGTTTTGGGAAGAAGGGCAAATTGGCTCCGAGGTTTATTGGTCCGTTTGAGATTTTGGGAAAGGTTGGACATCTAGCGTATCGTCTTGCGTTACCGTCATCCTTAGACCGGTTGCACAACGTCTTTCACGTTTCTATGCTTCGGAAGTATGTTCATGATCCGTCTCACATGTTACCGAGGATACCGGAGGATATTGAGCCAGATATGTCTTATGAGGAACGACCGGTTCGGATCCTAGATTCCAAAGTTCAAGAGTTGAGGAGCAAGAGCATCGCGTTGGTTCGAGTTCTTTGGAGGAATCATAACATCGAGGAGTCGACGTGGGAGCTCCGAGATGAGATCGAGAGGAAATTTCCGTGGCTTTTTGTTTGAGGTGAGTCTCGTTAAAATTCGGGTCGAATTTTCTTTAAGGGGGAGTGAATGTCACGACCCGAAATATAGGCTCTATTTTATTAGCAATTAAATGATTATTATTTAATTATTTGCTTATTTATTTATTTAAATTATTATTTATTTAAATAATTATGTGTGCAATTTATGTGTGATAATAATTATGCCTATCATTTCATTCGAGTTGTTTGGGCTAGTGTGGAAGTGTTGAGTCTTAATTGTTAGTCGGGAGTGTAAGTAATTGTGTTAGTATGGGGAGGGGGTCTAGTTGTAACATTTCAAAATAATTTCCCCCTACTCCCCTCACCTCCCTACACCTCCTTCTCCCTCTCACACTCCACCTCCCTCACCATCTCTCTCTCTCCAGCCCATTTCTTCCTCTCTCATTAGCAAAGGTGAGTTTTTCGTCTTCTTCCTTCTCTCTTCATTTAAACCCTCTTCCTCTCATCTTCTCTCATTTCTTAAAACTTGAACATTGTTTAGATCGTCGATAGGATCGTAGGAAGCCAAAAAGATTTGAAATCCATCAACTTTGAGAAAATTCAAGTAAGTTACTTTTCCCCCTATTTTATGCTAGAAATGCTACTCCATGTTTATTTGATGTTATGAATGCCATTTATTGCATCTTGGGTTGATTTGGGAGTGATTTGCATTTTGTTCATTTTTGTGAAATCTTGGGTATTTGAATCACCCTTGAGTGAGGTCTTTAGATGATGTTGTTGGAGTTATTTTGGCTCAAAATGGTGTAGGTACCTTAGTTCCCTTCTTGGTAGTGTTAGAAATGGTAAAGAATTGGTGTGTATTGGATTTGGGGTCGTTAATGGTGGAAACCCAGAACTTTTGGCCGGAAATCGCCCTTCCGGGCAAGGAGGCGCGCGCATCCCTCCCTTAGGAGGCGCGCGCACCCTTATGCCATCCTTAATCAATTGTGCTTCTGTCAGATGGAGGCGCACGCACCCATTTATATGAAGCGCGCGCACCCTCTCCTTCCCCCAACTTGATTCCCCTTCTGATCTAGGAGGCGCGCGCATCCCTCCCTTAGGAGGCGAGCGCACCCCCTCCCCTGTTATGAATTTATTCCCCTTTTTGGTCCAATCTTTCGAGAGTCGTATTTGGTTCATGCGAACTCCGTTTTAGGCGTATAAATTACCGTTTTAAAGCTCTCCTTAAGCTCTTCGATATGAGTAAGTAAATTTGGTAGAGTGCTCGAATTAATTGGATCCTTTGTGGTCAAATGTGATATGGGAATTGTGTTATCATTGTTAAGATTGTTGCAACACGTTAATTGTGTATCGTTGGTTCATTTCACTTTCTTGGTGACTAATTGGAATGATTCCCTACTTTGGAATCCTTTGTTGTTTATCGTGCTAGTATTTTATTACTTAGCCTTTACGTGAAAGTCCAGCTGGTATTTTGTGTGTGTTTCGGGCGATGCGAAATATTATAATGGCACAAGCCAAGTCCATTATGATATTGACCATTGTTTTGCCCAATTATTACCCTCCTCCAGATTGGCCTTGGATGTGAGAAGAGCTAGCTCCTTTGTGTGCATTTTAGCTTCTTGGAGCATGACTTTGTGGCATGTCTCCCGTCCTTTGTGACACTTCTTTTGGTTATTGGTTCCGGTACCGGGGTTTTCTCTTCGGCTTTCATGCTATTATGAAGATGATGATTTGTTGATTATTGAAGCTGCGCAGCGATCCTTTATTTGGATGTTCCGGTTTGGAAAACCTTGGCTATATCCTTTGTTATGTGTTTATTTCCGCTGCTACCTGATACATGCTAAACGCTATGTGCTATGTGATATTTATGATTGCTTATTGTATATTGCATCATAGCATGTCATGTAGTTGCATTAGTAACTTATTGAGATTTATCTCACCCCCTTTTCTTTTATCTTTGTTTTTCCTTAAACCCCCCCCCCCAGGTGCTAAGGATTAGTCTCGCTGATCACGAGAGCGAGGACGTCGAGTGTGGATCCATTCTTTTGGGGAAGGTTATTATAAGTTGGTTTACATTATGTAAATGTGTAACCATTTTGGGATAGTGGTACCAAACAATGACGTCACTAAGATTTGTACATTTGTATTTTGTTGGCATGAACTTGTGGAAGTTTATGATAAGTTGTAATTGGTCTTTATCAAACTTGATTTGTAAAACTTTGGATCATTACCTTTTGGTATCAAATGGAATTTTTAACTTCAGTATTTCTGAGTTTTGGTTTTAGAGTCGACGTCCAGATCGCGGTCTCGGGCCCGCGGGGTCCGGGGTCGCGACATTTTGTCACTAATGATGAGTGACATTGACTTGACTAGGGAAGTGTCCCTAGTATTGACATGTATTTTTTTATTGAATTGAATGACTAGCGAAGGCAAGTAAGTCATTAAGAGAGAAGAGAAGGAAAGCCCCAATTTGATTGCAAAAAATTGGGAGTATGCAGAAAGAATAGAAGTCCCTAGACTCGACGAGGAGCGCGAAATGATTCCAAATCTAGGAAAGTTGTTCAATCTTTTTGGTGATTAATTCATTGGCAAATGAATCGTACAAAGATGTCTTGACAAGTTCGAGATGAAGGCCGATCACCATAACGCGCTAGGGCTAAACATATCTTCTTTCTTGCATGAGACCGGACCCGCAGGTTGCCTACGTTCCTCCAGTGTAGAGGCTCAGGTCACCGTAGTTCTTGTGGATTCTCCATTCTTCGTGATGGAATTGTTGCTTCGTAGCTTCGTCCTTTGTTGTTGGATGATGATGTTGATCTTCTTTGATTGAGGGAGATTTTATTTATTTATTTTTTTTTTATTTTTTATTTTTTTTTTGTTCTCTAACTTTTGCCTAGGTTGATTTGATGATTTCAATCTAGCGAGTTTTTTTTTTTTTTTTTTTTTTTTTAATCCCCTTTTGAAAACTTTGCTTCATGATTGTTGCTCCACCTTTCTTTGTCTTGATTTCGTCATTGTTGATGTCTTCGTTGTTGATGCCGTCGTCGATGTTTAGCCCCTAGGCGTTCAAGCGATGGCCTTCGTTCTAAAACGTGTTTAGACATCTTTTCATCATTTTGCCAAGAATTAGATTGAACAACTTGGAAGAGTGTATGAGGACAAGAACGACTTTTATTTGATGATTGACACAAGTGGGATGAAAGAAAACTTTAATGCACACATTAGAGGACTTTGACTTTTTTTTTTTTTTTTTTTAATTCCTACTACTAGGTAGAGAAAGAGAAACGGGGATTGTTGTTGTAGTCCCCATTGTCGTTGTAGTCTCCTTGTGGCATGATTTCTTGTAGAAGCCTCATTTCGGAACCAAATCATTCTTCTTTGATGAGTTCTTGCATCTTGGCACTCTCTAAAGGTTGCTCTTCACCCACAGTAAATTCGCCGTTGTCGAACAAATCTTGGATGATGTTTCGGAGAAGGAAGCACCCTTCGGTAGTATGGCCACTATGCTTGTGGTAGCCGCACCATTCACTATGTGCATGATTCTTCAGTATCGCCTTCGGCTTGTACCCTTCCAAAGGTTTGATCTTCCCTCTTGCCACCAAAATTTCAAATGCCTTGGCTTGGGTTACTCCTTGGAGAGGAGTGAAAACTCGGTTGTTGGTGGTACCTTTGTAGCTTTTGAGGGTCGGGCCACTTGAGCATGCTTTATCATTGAACTTTGCTTTGCTGTCGGTGAGCTCTTGCAAATGGGCTTTGAGTTCGGAAACCTCTTCCTTGTGAATTCTTCTTTCATAATCAAGACGGGCCTTGAGTTCGGAAACCTCTTCTTTGTGAATCCTCTTGTCGATATCGAAATGGGCTTGCCACAAATTGTCTTTACGGCGGGCATCCTCGACAATCCTATCCATTTGTTCCCCCATTGATTTCATTACGTTGAGTAACCATTCGTTGGACACGAAATCATTTCCACCCTTGTTGTTGTCGCCGTTGGAAGCCATTGGACCTATTGGAAGAGCACGGTTGATCTTAGATTGGCCCCACAAACACCTTTTGGATAAAATAAATTTAACCCACAAACACGAAAAAGACTCAACCATATAAAGAAAATGACTCTTTTTTTTTTGTTTTTTTTTATTTACAAAAGTCGGAAGGACGGAGTCCTTTTTGGGGTTTCTAGAAAAAATAGGGGAATCGTCACACTAGTATATAGACCTTCTCGTGGTCCCATATACTCATCGGATTCCACCACGCTTGTGAGACCTACATGTGTCGGGATTAAACTAAATTAATGTAATAAATCATACATGCGGGGACGGATTTTTTATTTTCGTCCAAATTAACCACTTTTGGGGACGGAGTTTTATTTCGTCCATTGCAACAAGTTGGCATGTATGATTTGAAGACATTAGTTTAGGGAAATCTCGGTACATGGAAACCGACTTGAGTCACGGAGTGTTAGACCCTAAACTAGAATTGTGTGGTTTGTGCTCGGCTTGAATATGAGGCTTAAAGGTCACCCCCGGCATGTAGTCATGAACTACGCCACGGGCTGAGGTTTACCGCTTCGAAAGAGCCAAGGTCGAGTGGAGCTTGAAACTTTCTAGGACGGGCCTCGACGGGTTGGGGTTGGACTTGTGCGACTCGATAGTGAGCAGTTGATAAGAATATGTGCATGTAGTGTGAGGTCTAACATGTGACAAAACATTTTTTTTTTTTTCAAAGGAAATAAAAAAAAAAAAAAATAAGCACATAATTTACAACTTTCGAATCACCCGTGTGACCGATAAAAATGAACAGAAAGTAAAAGAAATTGTATGCAGGCCCGGTGCCCACACACTGTCATTCTGTTCTGTTTCTGTGCACTGTTCTGTTCCGGGAATGCGCCCAGAAGCGCGCGCATTGGGTTGCCTATGCGGAAGGCGCGCGCGTGAGAGGAAGAAAGGCAGAGGCGCCCGCTTCTGGGTGAGAACCTGCAAATCAGTGGGTTCAAGGGATTGCCTTGACCCTTAATTAAGAAAACTTTCCCCTGCAGGATTTGTTAGCACAGAAACATGGAATTGAAGGACAAGAAGGAAGACGGGCGATTCTGGTAATAAGGGTCGGACGCGCGCGCTTTAGGCCAAGAAGGCCGGAGGCGCACGCTTCCCACCCTTTTTACCAGAATGCCCAGAAAACAGTAATAAGAACACCAAAAGTTAAGAACGCAAGTTTAACCCTCTAAATATTCCCCAGCGGAGTCGCCACTGTAGATACCCCGGGGAACCACGGCTTGGCTAGAGCGGTGAATTATCCTAGGATGTCTAACTTGTTTTAGATTGTTTAGAGTCGCCACCTATGTTTTTAAAGGAACATAAAAAAAACCTAGAAATAGCCTAATTTATGTACAAAACCAGAGATTCGGGAGAGAAGGGTTCGGGGGTTAGGTGACGGAGTGGGAAGTACTTAAACACCCACTCCGCCCCGCTTACGCGGGTCTTGCTACTATTGGTGTTCTAATATTTACATGTCCTTCAATTAATTAAATAGAAATGTGCTAACAATTGTGATGAGAAGAAAAGGGGAAATAAAGGGGAAATAAAATAGAATTGTTTTATTTATTTAATGATAAAGATTACATGTAACAAGTAATGTTAAAGAATTACATTAAGAGATGAATAGAAATTAACATGGTGAATTAAAGTTAAGATTAAAATGTAGGGAGATAACCTTAACTAACTTCAATATGTGAAGTAGTCATGTTGGTCATGTCCCATTAATGGGGATTGCATACATCAAGAAGAAGAAAACAAAGGAAGAAAATGGAGTTGTACCTTGAGAAAAAGGACTTGGAACCTTGACTTGAAAGTGTTGTTGTTGTAATGAAATTGTTGTAGAACAATTTGTTGTATAAAAACTCTTGTCGGAGAATTTGTGTAGAGAATTGTGTATAGTGTAGGTGTAGTGAAAATGTGAGATTAAGGTTCCAAAGAGTGTAAAAAAAGTCCCTTTCCAAGGTAGAAGATGATGGTTTTTATAGGTAAAAAAGAGAGGGAAATGATGGAGGGAAATTGGTCATCCATGTGAAATGGAATGGGCCAATCACAAATAAGATAAATGAATAAAAGAAAAATAAAAGAAATAAAAGAAATCAAATAATAAATGAAAGAAATATTAGTTTTTTGGGAAAAGGCTTAGAATTTGGGATTGTGAGTTAATGAGAAAAAGGGGGATGAATGTGGATGTAAAAAGATGGTTTTGTGATCAAGAAAAGATGTTTGTAAATAAGAAAAGGGAGGGAAATAAGGTGCAATCCGTTACTGCCAAAGTGGGAAGCGCGCGGGTCCGGATTTTGGGGCGGGACGCGCGCGCGGCTCACTGGCAGTGCCGGAAGCGCCCGCAGGTGAAAAATGACAGAATGACAGAATGACCCTAAAAGTTAACTCTGTTATGCAGTTTAGTCCAAAACTAACGGAATGAGTTAGGAACTTAACCGAAGTAACATAAATCAACAAAAATAAGTTAAATAAAAATACTTTGTATGCAATCGGGGTGAGAGGTCCAAGGCGGGGTGTCTACACGTGTGTGCAAAGAATAATCATACCGCCTCGACTGGGATCTCCTCAGCCGGGACCCCCTCCCCTGGAGTGGACAATTCTACCTTGTGAACCCTGCCATCCACATAGACAAAAGAATAGTCTGTCCAAGCCGGTGGGACTACCCCAGAAGCCACCACCTGTGGCGACCGCAACCTTGTGGCCACAAAACGGCCGTATGGCTCGCCAGTGATTAAACTAGAGGCATCCGCTCCCATAAGATAGGGGTCCTCCCCTTGGTCAGCCACAAACATGGTCTCAGGAGGATCTACCGACCCCCTCTGCACGAGCTCCAACCCGTGCTGCCATAGGACCCTCTCGCCTAAATTAAACGAGGTAAAAGCCGAATGCAAAGAGTAAAGTGAAGGCAGAAAATAATGAAAGAGGGAAAGGAAATACCTCTAGGATGAACTGGAAGTAAGCCAAGGACTTGCTCGCTTTCCGACTATACTTGTCGAGTTCCATGTATAGCTCGGCAAGGCCGGCCTCGCCCCAAGCAATGCCTCTGATGGCCTCGGGAGTAGTCAATGAGCCGAGAAGAGGAAACATGCACGTCGTGTTGGCATTGGGAAAAATGGTATTGCCAAGAAGGAGCCATACGTAGGAGCGCCCGAGTTGCTCATCTGTAATCCGGCCTACCCAATACTCCAAAAAGTTGGCCCGGATGGCCCTTTCAACATTCTGCACCAAAATGGCCAAACCCTTGGTAGGGCCTGAGAATCCAATAAGCGCTCTGATCTCCGTCTCAGGGATCCTTTCCCTCCACACAACCGGATGACCGTCAAAGTAGATCCCAGAAATGGCCGCAAAATCAACCGGAGTCACGGTCACCTCCCCCCAACTTAAATGAAAAGTGTGGGTCGTGTCCCACCAATACTCACCAAGGGCGTTGAGAAGCCCCATGCTCTTGTTGGTGTTAGCCAACTTGACCACGGCCTCGCTAAAAGTCACCAAGCCGGTGCGCTCCACCCAATCCCTCGGACCAGGTGCGCCATCAATGGACTCGGGCATGGCCTCCCACAAAGAGAAGCAAACATCCGGCAATCCTCAAGATTTGGGATCACCACTCTGCAGGTAAACATAGCAAAGGTATGAATAACACAATTTAAAAATACCAATGCTCATGATGAATGCAAATGATAAAATGAAAACAAGAAGTGAACATGCATTGAAGTTCTCCGTCCCCTTTCAAATTGCATAGACATTTGAGGGTTATTATTTAAAAAAAACGTTTCCGTCCCCTTTCAAATTGCATAGACATTTGAGGGTCATTTTGGAAAAATGTGTTTCCGTCCCCTTTCAAATTACATAGACATTTGAGGGTCATTATTTGTAAAAATGTTTCCGTCCCCTTTCAAATTGCATAGACATTTGAGGGTCATTTTGAAAAAATGTGTTTCCGTCCCCTTTCAAATTGCATAGACATTTGAGGGTCATTATTTGAAAAAATGTTTCCGTCCCCTTTCAAATTGCATAGACATTTGAGGGTCATTTTGAAAAAAATGTGTTTCCGTCCCCTTTCAAATTGCATAGACATCTGAGGGTCATTATTTGAAAAAATGTTTCCGACCCCTTTCAAATTGCATAGACATTTGAGGGTCATTATTTGAAAAAATATTTCCGTCCCCTTTCAAATTGCATAGACATTTTAGGGTCATTTTGGAAAAATGTGTAGACATTTGAGGGTCATTTTGGAAAAATGTGTTTCCGTCCCCTTCCAAATTGCATAGACATTTGAGGGTCATTTTGGAAAAATGTGTCTCCATTCCCATTCAAATTGCATAGACATTTGAGGGTCATGGAATCTTAGGGTCTAAGTCCCTCGCAAGGAATAAACAACATTTCTTAGCATGAACGTAAGCGACAACGTCCTGAGACGCGCTTAATAACTAGTCGGAGCCTAGGGTACAAGCATTTCATGCACAAAAGTGCGGACAACACACTTTAAATTTCAAAGTATGGCTAGGCACGTCCGATTGAGGAAATGAACGCATGCCCATGGTCCTTAAAATTTCAAAGTATGGCTAGGGTACAAGAATCCCAACTTGCATGAACATAAGCCCTAGGTCTAGGCAATGCACCCATTTGACATAGAAAAGCTTAGAAATGCTTACCCCTTCGCCTTGACATAGATGTACGGTGGGAGACTTGTAAAAACCCGCTCCCGCATCCCGGAGATCAACGGTGTAGCCACAAAAATTCCGAGCCATGTCGAGCCTCTTCTCCACCCCTCTAGGGTAGCCCACGCGCGCCCGTCCCGCCATAAGTAATCCTTAAAAAATCTAGGGAAGAAAATTCAAAATTAATGTAGTTTTCCCTCTCAATTTCGCCCCTACCCTGCTCTATTTTTGTCTGAGTTTTTTTGGAAGATGAAAGGAACAGCCGTAAGGCTACTGTGTTTTGAAAAAGAAGGGACTCCCCCTCGATCCGTAAGTATGGTTTGGGCGAGGAAAAACCTCAGCCCAAAAGTTACACTCTGGCCCCTGGCGCCTTCCCCGAGAAGAACTTAGGCCCCCTCCCCTTAAAAAATGTTCAAAATCTCCCTAGGTGGGACACTACGGCCGTCCTTGACATAAGCCCAGTAAAATTTGTGAGGATTATCTCCCGGAAGTCTTTGACGTAAGCCCAGTAAAATTTGTGAAAATTGCTTGATGTGAGAATACACTTAAGCCCGGTGAGGAAATCACATCTCCCGGCAGTTTGTAAGCCCGTCTTTTGCCTAGGAGGAGCATAGTCTTAGGCAGTCCTTGACGTAAGCTCAGTAGAAAATTGTGAGAGTTTGCCTAGTGCGAGCATACCCTAGGCGGTCCCTATGCGATGTAAGCCCTTTGACTCTTCTCCCAGTAGTTTGTAAGCCCATTTTACCTAAGAAGACCCGGCTGTTTGTAAGCCCGTCTTTGCCTAGTATGAGCAAGATCCCGTCCCCTGGCGAGTCTTAGGTCGTCCTTGACTTAAGCCCAGCGAACTCTTAGGTTTAGAAAACCTCGTCCCGGTAATCTTTAGTGGGATGTAAGACCAGTTTTCCCATCAAACTCCCCAAAGATGGAGTTGACCAAGCCTTGACTCAGAATAGTCATTATAGGTTGAAGCCTTCGTCCCGGCAATCCTTAGTGGGATGTAAGACCAGTTTTTCCGTCAACCATCCCGTAGAGTAGTGTTGACCAAGCTAAACCTTGACCCAGAGTGGTCATTATAGGTTGAAGCCTTTGTCCCGGCCGTCCTTAGTGGGACGTAAGACCAGTTTTCCCGTCAAACTCCCCAAAGGTGGAGTTGACCCAAGTAAAACCTTGACTCAGAATAGTCATTATAGGTTGAGGCCTTTGTCCCGGCAGTCCTTAATGACGTAAGACCATCCTTGTAAGTCAACCCTCTCTATAGAGCCAAGTTGACCATATCCCGCCTCTGACCCCGAGGGTCACGCTTCCTTGTGTAAGTCAACACTCTCCATAGATCCAAGTTGACCATGTCCCGCCTCTGACCCCGAGGGTCACGCTTCCTTGTCTAAGTCAACCCTCTTCATAGAGCCAAGTTGACCATGTCCCGCCTCTGACCCCGAGGGTCACGCTTCTTTGTGTAAGTCAACCCTCTTCATAGAGCCAAGTTGACCATGTCCCGCCTCTGACCCCGAGGGTCATGCTTCCTTGTGTAAGTCAACCCTCTCCATAGAGCCAAGTTGACCATGTCCCGCCTCTGAACTCGCCAAGAGTCATGCTCGTCCCCCCTAGGAAATGATGACTAATATCCGCCTAGCCCTTAGGTTTGGATAGCCTTAAAACTTCTCTCCTTTTTTGAACAACGTAGGCTTGATTCCCCGCAAACGGGATACGTAGGAATCCTATACCTTTAGGTCCAGCCATGAAAACCAAAATCGGTCAAGCCGTCCTCACATCAGATTGGGATGCTTATTTTTATCGACAACCCCGCTTTTCCAAAGCGACGTTGCCGAGGGGCTCTGTAAGTACCACAATCTGAAATCGACCAACCTTAGGGGAACTCTTAGCACCATTCAGGGATAAACTGATGGGATAGGACCTAACTAGGATAAACTGAAAATTCCAGGATTGCTCTGGAATTAAACTTGGAAAAATCCAGAAGCTCGCCAGGCTGAGCTGTACGGATGGTTTAGACGTGGGAAGGGCCTCGCCGTACGGCTGGTTTAGGCACCTTCAGTCCCTATAAATTGAGACCCTTGCTAATCATTTTAGAGGGGGGAGAAATATAGTTTTGTAGGTGAAACCCTGCAGAAGTACAGTATGAGTGAAACACCACCAAACACTTGAGTGAAAAGAGAGGAACATAGGCCATAACCACCATAGGTGAAGCCTCCTTCTCCCAATCTTCTCTCCATCTCAAACTCTTTTGTTCTTGTTCATATTGTTTATCTACTTGCATTTCAAGCCTTGACCTTGTCAAGCACCTTTATATTGCAAGTCTTGCCCTTGTCAAGCATCTTTATATTGCAAGTCTTGTCCTTTCAAGCACCTTATATTCTTGTTATATGTATCTTAGAACGAAATCATGAAATGATTCAAGGTGCCCTCACATCCAAGTATGTGAAAAGGGATGAAGCCTAAAGAAGATCATGATTTGTTAATTTCTTGTCTTTAAATAGCTTGATGATCCATTTTTTTGGTGAAAGCATGTATCTTTATGTTGTATTTGGCCATGATGATCATGTTGGGTGATAAAGTTCCAATCTTTATCATCCCAACCTTGATTTAGCCTCCTACATTTGGGTCATAAAGATTCAATCTTTATGTCATTTTGTTGTCCCTAAAGGTTTAATCTTGTATAAAAATCCCATTTTGATGGTAAAGTTTGAATCTTTACTCATCAAAATGGCCATCTTGGCTCAAAGGCCACTTTCATCACCTTTTATCAATAATTCCCCAATGATTGTCTTAATCACATCCAAAATTCTTGTTTTGGTGTCTAATCTAGTGATTAATGACATATGGATGATTTGATTTGTGTTTTGTTACAAAAGAATGGCTGGAAATGATCAAACAGTCTAGTTTCAGACATAATGCTCTGTTTCTGTATGGAACTGGACTGATTCCTGGGAATCTGTTAAAATTCCTAGGAAGACCCCCTTTAGCCGTATGGCTACTTTGTATAGGGGCATATTTCATTCCAGTCCCCCTTTAATCCAGAATGTTTACAAAAGAACCCCTTTTTGTTAAAATCCTAACCGTTTTCTGTTAAAGTCAGTTTCTCCCGTTTTCTAAACACACACACACACACATATGAACTTTACGTTAACAAACACAAGGGAGACTCGGCTTTGTCCGAGGCGGCTTGGGTGACGTGAAACTCTTCCCAAGCCATAACCTGACCTCCGAACTCATAAATCTCTAACCATTTTCATTTGTTGGGTTAAAAGTTAACAAATGTGGCGACTACGTTAAGTTTGTGAAGTTACACGTGTTTGGCTTTTCTTCCTCGAAACGAACCCGTTTCGCCCCCAGGGGGGGATCCTCACAGTTTGGGCTTTGTTTTTCTGCTCTGATTTTTGACGGGTTTTTGGCCTATTTCTCCTAAAGGGTTTAGGTTTAATAAGTATAAAAACCCTCTCTTTTCCTTAGTCCATATGGAATTGAATGGGAGAAACCTAATTGTTATTGTATCATTATTGGTAGCCACCATGTGTTTGAGAAACAAATTCTTGAGTTTAGATTAAGAATCAAAAGCTCAAGAACACTAATAAATTCATATAGCCTTTGAAGATTAGAAAAGCGTGTTTTCTAATGGGTCTAGCAATCCAGATCTAGAATGGTTCTAGATATTTGTTCGCGTGTAGATACACATAGAGGATTTTTCTTTAGCATCTCAAGTTCGTGTTCTTGTGATCCTGATTCGAAGAACGCGAAGAACGAGGAGATCAAATCTAAAGCTTGAAGACTTGAAGATTTGAAGATCCCGAAAATTTTTAACGCGCAACATGGTTAGTATTCTAAATTCATCTTGCTATTAATTTAATCATCATGAATGTAGCTTGGAGCTTAGGGTTTTGTTGATTTCATATTGCCGTCTTCCGCTGCGCAAGGTGCCTCAAAACCCAACAGTGGTATCAGAGCCCCGTTCATGTATGATTATTTTAATAATATCATGTTAATAATATAATTGCATTATATGTGTTAACATGCTATTTGAATTTAGATTTATGGTGTTTATGTAGTTTATGCGTTTTATGTAGTTTATTGTTTTTCTAAACTTTAATCGCACTATTCAATCGCAATAAAATTATGGTGGATTTAAAGTTGTTTGGGTTATCAATTTTTGATTGGATCAAACTTTTGATAATCTAGAGATTCAATAATAAATGATTTATTCAAGGTTTTGATGATCATGATGATTGGATCATCAAGAACATCAAATCCTAAATTGAATAGGGAAAAACAATTTTGAGACAATTTTTTATTTTTTTTTATTTTTCGCAGAAGGTCTGACCGGACCTAGATTGTGACCCGGCCGGACCATCGGTTCTGGTGCGCGCGCAGGGCTAGGGTTTGGGGTGGATTTTGTGGTTTGAAAATCCTATTTGTTTTAGTCTTGTGAATTCTAAGATTGGATCAAGGTTTGGATGGCTAGCCTACGTTCTCGAGACTGTGTTTCCCAAACTTGGTCGCATTCAAAGATTCAAAGATAAAACGAAGTTAGAATTATGAAGGGTTCATAATTTCTAAAATTGAGAAACAAAATTCTTGATTCGAAGGTTGGAGATCCATGTGGAATTTTGAATGCAATTGGCTTACGTTCATCGAGACCATCTATTGCTTAGTTTCGGCCACATGGATTACTTTCTTAGTTTCTTGAATTAGTGCGGAATTTTGGATGCCTATGGCTTAGTTTCGGCCGCACTTCTTGTTGTCTTGATTTGGATTTAATGACCAAAGTTCAAAGAGTCTCATCCTCATAATTATAGAAAAACTAATGACACATAAATATCATGCTTAAATTAATGAAGATTAATTTAATGACTAATCTTGATGCTTTACATGTTATGTGCTCATAAACGTGTTATATGCTATATGAAAGAACCTTCTTGAAAACTTAAGTCATGTGCCAATCCACTATTAAAACACTTGTGAGTACACCGGGTAGTTTTATGCAGGCTACACCCTAGCGAGGTGCATTGATTCTATCAGTGTATGAGCAAGATGAGTGAATTAGAGTTTCCTATACGTTTAACGCGGTTTGACTTAATTAGGCTATCAAAACAGTTTTGGGCCTAAAGCACAAGATGAGATTAAAACATGTTTGACATTGGATGTCTAAAACAATCTCATAAAAGATCTAAGAATCATATATGATATGATTGATAAGAGTTATCTACCTAAATAACTTGATTTTGAGCAGTCGTGCCCTAGCCGACTCAAAATTGGGTAAAATATGGATCTTAGCCCACATAAATTATATTATACAATTATTGTATATGAAGGTTATATAATTTAGTGGGAGTATTTATGAAATACAAATTATTTATCTCTTAAATTATTGGTATGAAATATATGTGTATATTTATTTGCATATTTATGTAGAATATTATCTTAAACTTTAATTATGTTTGTTACTGCGATCTGTTCTTTAAAAGGACAAAGTTAAAAGAGAATGATATTAATTTCTTTGATTAGATCATGAGCTTAAGAATTATTCTAAAGTAAGAACGTAAATTATACATTCTTAATAATCATAAGTAACCTAAATTGCAATATTAATTTGATTACAATGTTCCGTAGGATCATAAAAATTTAATTTGATTAATTTGTTGATGATCGTAGATTCATGAATAAATTGTTTATTCTTGGTTTTGATGATCATGATGACTGGATCACCATGAACACCAAATCCTAATTGAATCAAGGAAAGCAATTTTAAGGTAAATTTTGGAAATTAAAAATCTACCGCTTGTATGATAGATATTTTGAGTTGAATTTAATTGTCAGATGGCTGGTTTTAGAAACCGTGTTTCCTGAAATTAAATGTCAGTTTCAAAATAAACCTGGGATTGAATCTAGTTTCAGATGGCTGGTTTGCGAAACCGTGTTTCCTGAAAAGTGATGTCAATTCAGAATTCAGAAAACTGAAATCATAATCCTGAATCGTTCTTGATTGCTGAAATTAGTTAAATTGATGAGACATGGTTTGTGCTCTCAATATCTGAACTAACAAGCGGAAAGATGATGATCTAAGTCGAAAATTTGATTTTTAACTTAATGAATTTCTAAAAGGAAAGAGGATTAAAAGATAAAGGTAAGACAAACGTTGTCAAGCCTAAAGGAAGTAATTGGCTAAAATTATAACTCTTATTGATGCAATTTGGTAAAGTAGCAATTGGATTGACCATTTAAAATTGTAATCAAAATTCTGGATGATCAATAAAAGTGAATGGTAGTGAGACTACCATATGGGATATTTATGTTATAAAGATTAAATCTTTCTACTTTTAATTATTGGGTATTGGATACCGGATATGGATCCCACATTTATATAAATGTGCAACAATTAGTAATAGAAAGACTACTTATGCAAAGTAAAGTTAATCTATTAATGGTAATGATGCAAGATTTGCAACATTGTTCATAGAACACTTATGAAGTCACTTTACTCAAGTAGAAGATATTATTTTGTTTTCTATTAAGATAATGAAGGATAATTATTTCTTATTGAGAATAAGAAAAATGCTTTATTTATTATGATTTGCTTTATCTTACTGTTAAATCATATAAATCAATCTTATATCCTAAATCTTGAAGAAAAAAATAATAATTAAGGCTATAACATAAATAATTAAATTCTTTATGCATTATTGTTTTGACCAAATAAATAAGAAACACATATCTAAAATTCCATGGGACGGAGTTTTAAAGTCATATGATTTTGAATCATTTAACATATGTAAATCTTATTTACTTTGACCAAGACATCTTTTACTAAGAGTAGTAAAATGGCTAGTGACTTATTAAACCTAATACATGTTGATGTATATGGTTCATTAAGTAGAAATGCTAAAAGAGGATTTTGGTACTACTTGGTAAAACTATTCAAAGATTCCGATTTGATCGTGATGATGAATAATTGAACCAATAATTTGACAATCATCTTTAAGATTGTGAAATTGTTTCACAAATTAACTCCACCAAGAACATCATTTTGGAATGATGTGTCTAAGTGAAGATATAGAACCTTATTGGATATGGTTCATTAGATGATAAAGTCAAATTGATCTTCCATTATTTATTTTGGGGTTATGTATTGGAAACCGCTATAATTACACTAATTGAGTTCCATCAAAATAGATTCAAAGGTACCATATGTGATATGGAATGAAAGAAAACTTGGTTTGTCTTTCATGAAGATTTAAGAAAGTGAGACCTTTTGGAAAGGACTTGTCTAGGACAAGGTCACACTTAAATCTAATAAATGTAATTTCATTGGATATCCTAAGGAAACTTGAGAATATTATTGTACTCATAAGAAACAAATTATTTGTTGCTTATGATGGTACTTTTCAAGATAAATTGTTTATCTCTAAAAAAACCAGTGTGAGTAAAATATATCTCGAATGGTTCGAGACCTAGAAAATAACATAGAACCTTATATGTAAGTTGAACAAACGTTCACAAGGAGTTGTGAAAATTCGCTCAAGTTACACAAGTTACTTGCATATATGATAGGATACAATCTATAACAAGAAATATTAGATTTCTCATACTTGTGTCGATGCACTTGAGTAATCTATAAGGGTTTATTTGTTTAGATTTTCCTAATAGCTTTCTGACTTGGAGAAAGTATTGAGGTAAAGTTCATTGAGAATGACATAATTACCACCTATCAAGATGAAATGTCCGCTCCATATTTAGATTAATTGCTTGGAGTCATAAAATCTAAAAGGCAATCCATGTAGTATAATCAAGTTTGGAACTTGATCATTCTAACCTAAGGTGTAAAAACCAAAGGATGGAATTGAGTTTTCTTGGAGAAAACTAACATGGGTAGCAAGAAACATACTAATTAAGCAAGACTAAATGTGAAAGGTTGACTCATATTTCGACTATGATAAAACTTTCTCACTCGTAGTCATGCTTTAAGATATTAGAATTCTCATTGTCATATTTTCATATTTGGAATATGAAATTTGACAAATGAATATCAAAACAGCGTACCTTAACAGGAACGAACTTAATGATGTATTGGATACAACCTAAAGGTATTGATAATCTAGAAAATTCTAATAAAGTAAGTAAGTTGCAGAAATCCATGTGATGGATTGAAGCAAGCGTCTTGGAGTTAAAACAATCATTTTGATGAAGTGTTCAAATCGTTTGAAATTCATAAAAGATGAGACTTGTGTTTGCTAGAAAATTAGTGGGAGCATAGTCTAATTCCTAGTCTTGTATATGTGGTTGACATGTAGTTCATTGGAAAGAGTTTCTTAATGAAGGACTTAGGAAGAAGCCGCTTATATCATTGGAATTAATATCTATTGATATAAATCTAGGAAGTTGATTGGTTTGTGTCAAAGTACTTGTAGAGATAAAGCACTGAATTGTTCAGTATGCAAGACTCTTGGAGAAGAACTTGCAAAGTTGTCTAATGACAATATTCTTGGCAAGACTTAGTCTTAGTGGAAGACTAATGAGAAAGAATACATGATTAGGATTCCATATGTTTCGGCAATTGGATCTATCATGTATGTCATATTATGTATTTAGACGGGATAACTCGCATACTTGGAGTATGATGAGAACACACTAATCATGTCCTAGTAAAAGTCACTAGATAGTGGTCAAGAATGTCCTTATGTACTTGAGAAGAATTAAGGATGCATTCTTGATGGTTGTTGACATGGGAGATGATCTAGTAAATGGTTACATAGATGCATGCTTCCACATCAACAAAGGTAATTTAAATCGCAGTATAAACATATGTTTAAAGTTAGTGCTATTAATTGGAATAGTTCCAAGTAAATACACTATAAATTATTCTACGAATAAAAATTAAGAATTTAGTTACACGAGTTGTAACTAAGGGAGTTTTTTGAATATAGATGTTATTAGTAAAACTAGAAATAGTTTCTAGTACTACTAATTCTATGGACCTTTATTGTGAAATAATGGTTATTCCACAAGCGAAAGGTGCCAATGGCTCATCTATGATCCAAACACACACTCAGACATTTCTATCTCTACGAGAAATCGTTGACATGGGAGATGTTAAAACATGCAAAATACCTTATGATGATAACAAGGACAATCATCATACATATGTTCTTCCACATGCTGTTATGATGGTCATAAGCTAAGCTCAATGGTATTGGATACGCATTGATTAGGCCTAGTGCAAGTGGGAGATTGTTGGAGATCATGCCCTAGGCCCTTGAGAAAGGCCTTCGGTTACATCATGTTCTCATTTGTTATGGAGATAACAACCCTGGATTATTGTATGTTTTACATGTTTATTATAATAATCCCAGTCCCTAGCACTTATGAAGAGCTAGCATGAGTTCAATGGATAATTATATGATGATTATAGCGCATAGGATGCGGATTAAACTTGTGGGTACATGTTGGAGAACAAGTACTGGATAGACCCGTTATGAGATTAAGTCATGGTCAAATGTCATAATTAAATCTCATAATAGTCATATCATTTGATATCATTAGACCTGAGATTATCATGATCTTCCACATGATGAACATTATGTTTGACGTACTCAAACGCTACCCCTAACCGGGTAGTTATAAAGGCTATGATTGGCATAATCGGATTCTTGTAGGGAATAATGATAAGTCAATATGGAATTTGTCCCTCCTCAAGAGAGATATCTGCTTAGGCCACTCGTAGAGTGAGATTGATGAAATGCGTGGCCACGCTCAAATGAATTGATGTGATCAATATCATTTGCTCATAATCAATCTACTCAAGATCGAGAAAGCATTGAACAATATAAGTTGACATGGACCATGACTTATGTTCAATATGATATTGTGTGACAAAAGGATTGTGATATGTTCTATGAGGATAACGAATTTCGTTAAGTTATATTAATTGGGTAGTCATGATGGCTTGCTAGAGTCCGCTCATGACGTATGGGTTTTGACACGCCCCCAGGTTCCGGGATCCCCTAATAGAACCTCGAACCTGGATGGGAGTGCCTAACGAAGAACAAGAAACTTAACAAGAAACTTAATGACATTTGTATAACAAACTGACATGATATATATACTCTAGAGTAAGGAGCTATACTAGCTCACAACACGAGTTCTAAACAAGAAAATTTAAAACCAAAATTAATACATACACAGCGGAAACATGCCTAGCACATAAGCTGGCATTAAGAGTACTATACAAGATGTCTAGTGACAACAAGAACTAAACAAGACTGTCTGCCCCAAAATAAGGAGTTATGCAACCCAATACATCGTCCTCACCAAGTGTAAAAGGACACAAGCCCCAAAAGAATCACGACCTGCGAAGCAAGCTCCCAACTATGTCGAGCCTCACTGCGCACTATCCTTCCTTTCCTGGGGGGGGGAAACAAATAAAGGGTGAGATAAATCTCAGTAAGATATTAGATGCAACTACATGACATGTTATCATGCAATTCAAGTAGATACTCAAGTAATCATTTATCAAGTATCATCAAGTAACAGTATATGAGAGGATAATCCACTCATCAAGTAGCACATAAGGCTAAACAAGCAAGTTATAAGGATATTGCTTCCTTCCTTATTCCTCCCAAG
This sequence comes from Campanula takesimana, assembly GCA_026119855.1. Classification (NCBI taxonomy): domain Eukaryota; kingdom Viridiplantae; phylum Streptophyta; class Magnoliopsida; order Asterales; family Campanulaceae; genus Campanula; species Campanula takesimana. The sequence goes on from JAOWBW010000453.1 coordinate 130,132, forward strand.
AATACCATTGTTGTCGTTGCTTGTATTACTTTGACAATCACGATCAATAACAGGAACTGATTATTCAGTATGTATCAGAAGACCTGGTAACCAGTGTCATTCCCAATATCAGTACTCATGATTATTCACGAGGTGTTCAAGACAGGAGTTTAGCATTCACTTAAGTCAGGCTTATTGCTCCAACTAAGGAAGCTATGCCCTTACTATGGCCGGTAGTAAGGGGTCAGGCGGAAATACATAGGGACCCGATTGTCACTTAAACCCCAGCTCTCGCGACAAGCGTGAACCTATACATTTTCGAACAAGCAAGGAGAACCAGCTGGACTCACACAAGAAGGTACAAGTAGATATTTACTTGAACTACGTGAGAAGAACCAATCCAAAAGTAGTGGACTAGCTCAACAAGGAACATGCTTCAAGTAGTCAAGAAGTCACCTTGTATCAAGCAAATGTATGCAATGTTTGCACATACACAACAAGAACATGTCTCATACAAGTTAGTGCTTGTTCATAGCACTTTCTAGTTTACTACCATACATATGTATTGGTGTCAAGCCATGTACAAGATTTTATTATCTTATATTCAAGTCTTAATCCATTTCTATGGATGTTCAAGCAAGTATAAGAGTTATACATTTACTCTTACAAAATCCAAATCCTATTCTTAGGATGTTCAAGTTTAAGACCTTATGCTAATGCCTCTAAGGTGTACAACAAGTATAACACATTAGTGCTTGTTCATAGCACTTTCAAGACATAAAGAAGAGTTACTACTCTTATACTTAAGTTCTCATTTTAATTCAATGAGTATACATGTTTAAGACCAAGTCTGATGCCCCTAAAGTATCACAACCCTTGCTAGGACATCTTATACTAAGGTTATATACCTTAACTAGGGTTACTTCCAACTTATACAAACTTTACACAATATTTTTGTTTTTCAGATAACTGTGCGGTCGCACAAAATGAACTGTGCGGTCGCACACAAGCAGGTCAATTTGTTTGAAAAACCTTTCAGAAAGATGTGCGGTCGCCCAAGGATTTTTGTGCGGTCGCACAATGTACCAAAATGCGAAATTTTTATTCCTTTCCCAGGTTAAATATTTTCCGTCCCAAACGTAGGAGTAAATTTTACTACCATTTTAACATACCCAGAAAAGGCATAACATTTCCAAACTATATTTTCCCAAGTTCTTTCATCATTTCATACAGAGGATTTTACTCCCTTTGTCCCAAATTTACAAGTACCACAAAAATCACCCCAAACACAACATTAACATTCACAAGTATCGAGAATAACATTTATGCATGTTATTACAAGCAAGGGGGAGCTAATAACTTACCTAGTCAAAATTCAAGTTGACCAAAACTTATTTCTGTTCGGCCTGGAACGCTCTATTCAACGCCACGAATATTAATCCGGGATTAGAATCAATAACGGAGGGATAATTAAACTCGAGGAGTCGAGAATAGGGTGAAACCCTAACCTAGCTTTTTAGAACAGAGAGAGCGTAAGAAGATTTGATAATTTTGCTTTCTCAGAGAAGCAACAACTTGATATACTTTGCAACTATCCAAGAATGACAACTAGGCCCCTCAAGTTTCACTTTTAACAAAAAGACCCCTAAAGTCAAAATTTCACAAATGACCCAAAAGTCAAAACTAGACATTTAACCACCTTAACTATTTAAAGCAGTTAAAAATTTAACCCAAGTAAAACTAACACATAATATGCAAGTTCAAATATTTAACAAGAAATAGGATGGGTGTTACATCCTCCCCACCTTAAAGAAAATTCGCCCACGAATTTTACTTACCAAGATTTTCAAATAGGCTCGGGTATTTATCTCGCATCTCTTTCTCGGTTTCCCAAGTAGCCTCTTCAATTTCATGATTTCTCCAAAGGACCTTCACAATAGGAATCCTTTTTGTACGCAATACTTGCTCTTTCCAGTCAAGAATTTCAACAGGTTGTTCCTCATAAGACAAATCAGGCTGAAATGGAATAGCCTCATACTCAAGAACATGTGATTCATCAGCCATATACTTGCGAAGAATAGACACATGGAATACATCATGAATACCCGATAAAGAAGGAGGTAAAGCCACTTTATAAACCAACTTACCAACTCTTTCAAGAATCTCAAATAGACCGATATAACGAGGAGATAACTTTCCTTTCTTCCCAAATCTCTTTATACCTCTACGAGGAGAGACCTTCAAGAATACAAAGTCACTTACCTGAAATTCAAGATCCCTTCTACGATGATCTGCATAACTCTTTTGTCTACTCTGAGCTGTACGCAATCTATCTCGAATGAGTTTCACACTCTCAACTGATTGTTGAACCATTTCAGGACCCAAGAGTCTAGCTTCTCCCACTTCATCCCAACATATAGGAGATCGACATTTTCTGCCATAAAGAGCCTCATATGGAGCCATTTCAATGCTAGACTGAAAACTGTTATTATAAGCAAACTCAGCCAAAGGAAGATGAGTATCCCAACTGCCTTTGAAATCAATAACACAAGCACGTAACATATCCTCGAGAATCTGTATAAGTCTCTCAGATTGCCCATCAGATTGAGGATGAAAAGCAGTACTGAAATTCAATTTAGTACCCATGGCACCCTGAAGAGCCTGCCAGAATCGAGAAGCAAAACGAGGATCTCTGTCAGATACAATACTCACAGGAACTCCATGCAGTCGGACAATCTCCTGAACATATAAAGATGCCAACTGAGACAATGAATATCCCATGGAAACAGACAAGAAGTGACTGATTTAGTCAACCTGTCCACTATAACCCAAACAGCATCATGGCCTCGTCTGGTACGAGGCAAACCAGTCACAAAATCCATAGTAATATGCTCCCATTTCCATTCTGGAATTTCTAATGGTTGCAACAAACCTGCTGGACATTGATGTTCCACTTTTACTTGTTGACAGGTCAAACATTTGGATACATACTCAGCAATCTCTCTTTTCATATTGTTCCACCAGAAATGTTTCTTCAAGTCTTGGTACATTTTAGTGCTTCCAGGATGAATAGTATACTTGGCTTTGTGAGCCTCTTCAAGAACTTTCTTCTTTATCTCAGAACCAACTGGAATACAAACTCGACCTCGAAAGGTAAGAATTCCATCACTATTAAAAGAAAAATCTGGTTGCTTTCCTTCATTCATTCCACTAATGATTTTCTGCAATTCAGAATCAGTTACCTGAGCTTTTTTGATCTGTTGGAGTAAATCTGAAGTAGCCTTTATATTAGCAATGATAATTCCATGATTTGATTCACAAGGACTCCAATCACACAAGTCTTCAAACATCTTCCATTCACGAATCATCAGGCAAGAAATATAAGTCTTTCTGCTCAGTGCATCTGCCACAACATTTGCCTTTCCTGGATGATAAAGGATAGTACAATCATGATCCTTCAATTTCTCCATCCATCTACGTTGTCTCATATTAAGCTCTTTTTGAGAAAACAAGTACTTCAAGCTTTTATGATCAGTGAAAACCTCAAATTTGGTTCCATACAAGTAATGCCTCCATTTATGCAAAGCAAAAATAATCGCAGCCAACTCTAAATCATGAGTAGGATAATTCTTTTCATAAGGAGATAATTTTCGAGAAGCATAAGCTATTACCTTGCCATCTTGCATCAAAACACAACCCAATCCTTGTTTAGAAGCATCAGTATAAACCATGAAATGCTCAGAACCATTAGGCAAAGCCAAGACTGGAGCTGTAGTCAAACGCCTTTTCAACTCCTGAAAACTTGCTTCACATTTGTCATTCCACTCAAAAGAAATAGCTTTTTGAGTCATATTAGTCAATGGAGTAGCAATCTTGGAGAATCCCTCAATGAACCTCCGATAATAACTAGCCAAGCCCAAGAAACTACGGATCTCAGTCACTGTAGTTAGCCTTTTCCAGTTTACAACTGCTTCAACTTTGGAAGGATCTACTGCAATACCCGTAGCAGACACAACATGCCCCAAGAATGAAACCTTTTCTAACCAGAACGCACATTTGCTGAATTTTGCAAATAATTGTTTCTCACGAAGAACTTGTAATACCACTCTGAGATGTTGTTCATGCTCAGCCCGTGACTTAGAATACACAAGAATGTCATCAATGAATACCACCACAAAACAATCAAGATATGGCTTGAAGATACGGTTCATCAAATCCATAAATACAGCTGGAGCATTTGTCAAACCGAATGGCATAACAATAAACTCATAATGCCCATACCTGGTACGGAAAGCTGTCTTTGGTATATCCTCAGATCTGATTTTCAACTGATGATAACCACTTCTCAAGTCAAGCTTCGAATACACTACTGAACCCTGAAGCTGATCAAACAAGTCATCAATATGAGGTAACGGATATTTGTTCTTGATAGTTACCTGATTAAGATCTCTGTAATCAATACATAATCGCAGAGTCCCATCTTTCTTTCTGACAAATAACACTGGTGCACCCCACGGTGATACACTAGGCCTGATAAAGCCCCTTTCAAGCAATTCCTCAAGCTGTGTTTTTAACTCTCTCAACTCAGCTGGAGCCATTCTATAAGGTGCTTTAGAGATTGGTGCTGTACCTGGTAATAACTCAATACAGAACTCAAGCTCTCGATCAGGTGGCATGCTATACTCAGAAGAGAACACATCTGAAAATTCAGACACAACAGGAATATCCTCCATCTTGGGAACAGACAAACTCTGATCAAGCACACATGCGAGATACCCGGCACAACCACGAGATAAAAGTTTTCTAGCTTTTAAAGCAGAAATAACATGTATAGCACATAAAGGCCTATCACCTTCAAAGGTAAAATCAGGCAAACCAGGAATAGAAAAAGTTACTACTTTTCTATAACAATCAACAGATGCATGATGCACATATAGCCAATCCATGCCAAGAATCACGTCAAAGTCCCTTATAGGTAACACGACTAAGTCAGCAAGAAGGGCATGATCACCCACAAGAACCTCACATTTCTTATAAACCTCAGAAGTAAACATGCAATCTCCCATAGGGGAAGATACTTCTAGCACATAAGGCATAGAATCAGGAAGAACATGCAAATGCGACACAAAATGAGATGCCACATAAGAATGAGATGAGCCTGGATCTATCAAGACTCGCTCTCTCGTACTAGAAAGTAATATAATACCTCCTATGACCGCAGAAGACTCAGCTACACCCTGCTGATCTAAAGCAAACACTCGACCCTAAACTTTTGGTCGATCCCCACTATCTCTCTTAGAACCTGAGGCTGGTTGACTTGTACCCCCAACTTGATTTCCTCTACTTTTAGAACAATTTCTAGCAAAGTGCCCCGCTTCACCACACACTATACACTTTCCTTGCTTTAGCCAACACTTGTCTTCAGAATGGCCTTCTTTCGAACAAAAGCCACACACTCTCCTGGGACCTTGGACTGTTGTCCTCGAACCAGTTGATACACTACCTTTGCTTTCAGTTGGCTGTCGGAATCGACGATCTTGGCGGCCAGATTTGCCACCTTTAGAACCAGATCCCTGAGTTTTCTCTGATACACAACCAGTCATGGTTGTTCCCAACTTCACCTTGTGTTCTTCAATATCATTTTCAATAGTATAAGCCTTCTCCACTGCTTGCTGATAGCTAGTGAGCTGTAAAGAAAGAAGTTGCTTCCTATACTCAGTCCTCAACCCTTTAACAAACCTCTGTGCCTTCTTAGCTTCATTTGGAACTAAGTGATCACAATACCTTGCCAATTCTGTGAACTTGGTTGAGTATTGCCCCACTGTCAAACTTCCCTGCTCCAGATTAAGAAATTCCATCTCCTTTCTATCTTGGACCACTATTGGAATAAACTGTGACTTGAATGCTTTAAGAAAATTTCCCATGTCTGTGGTACACCTTCCAGTTCCCAGCTTTTACTCAACACTTGCCACCAATGTTCAGCGGCTTTCTCAAGTTTAAAGGTTGCAAAGGTTACCTTATCACCACCTGCACATCTCAAGGCTGTAAAGATCTTCTCAATACTTTCAATCCACTCCTCTGCTTTTTGGCATCAAATTCCCCGTCAAAACTACGAGGTTTCAGCTTCAAGAACCTTGTAAGGCGATTAGGATAATCCCAGTCAACATTATCAACCATTTCTTCTTGAGGAGTTATAGATCTCAGCTGATTACTACCACTTGTACCTTCAGAACTCATTGTACCTGTAGGTAAACACTCAGCGTTATTATTAACACCCCAAGACTCACCCATACCTAGGCCATAGACCCTATCCAGACTTAGAGCAAACCAAGGTAGCTAAACAGGGTAGCTAAACCAGGGTAGCTCTGATACCAACCTGACACGCCCCCAGGTCCGGGATCCCCTAATAGAACCTCGAACCTGGATGGGAGTGCCTAACGAAGAACAAGAAACTTAACAAGAAACTTAATGACATTTGTATAACAAACTGACATGATATATATACTCTAGAGTAAGGAGCTATACTAGCTCACAACACGAGTTCTAGACAAGAAAATTTAAAACCAAACTTAATACATACACAGCGGAAACATGCCTAGCACATAAGCTGGCATTAAGAGTACTATACAAGATGTCTAGTGACAACAAGAACTAAACAAGACTGTCTACCCCAAAATAAGGAGTTATGCAACCCAATACATCGTCCTCACCAAGTGTAAAAGGACACAAGCCCCAAAAGAATCACGACCTGCGAAGCAAGCTCCCAACTATGTCGAGCCTCACTGCGCACTATCCTTCCTTTCCTGGGGGGGGGAAACAAATAAAGGGTGAGATAAATCTCAGTAAGCTATTAGATGCAACTACATGACATGTTATCATGCAATTCAAGTAGATACTCAAGTAATCATTTATCAAGTATCATCAAGTAACAGTATATGAGAGGATAATCCACTCATCAAGTAGCACATAAGGCTAAACAAGCAAGTTATAAGGATATTGCTTCCTTCCTTATGCCTCCCAAGAATACCATTGTTGTCGTAGCTTGTATTACTTTGACAATCACGATCAATAACAGGAACTGATTATTCAGTATGTATCAGAAGACCCGGTAACCAGTGTCATTCCCAATATCAGTACTCATGATTATTCACGAGGTGTTCAAGACAGGAGTTTAGCATTCACTTAAGTCAGGCTTATTGCTCCAACTAAGGAAGCTATGCCCTTACTATGGCCGGTAGTAAGGGGTCAGGCGGAAATACATAGGGACCCAATTGTCACTTAAACCCCAGCTCTCGCGACAAGCGTGAACCTATACATTTTCGAACAAGCAAGGAGAACCAGCTGGACTCACACAAGAAGGTACAAGTAGATATTTACTTGAACTACGGGAGAAGAACCAATCCAAAAGTAGTGGACTAGCTCAACAAGGAACATGCTTCAAGTAGTCAAGAAGTCACCTTGTATCAAGCAAATGTATGCAATGTTTGCACATACACAACAAGAACATGTCTCATACAAGTTAGTGCTTGTTCATAGCACTTTCTAGTTTACTACCATACATATGTATTGGTGTCAAGCCATGTACAAGATTTTATTATCTTATATTCAAGTCTTAATCCATTTCTATGGATGTTCAAGCAAGTATAAGAGTTATACATTTACTCTTACAAAATCCAAATCCTATTCTTAGGATGTTCAAGTTTAAGACCTTATGCTAATGCCTCTAAGGTGTACAACAAGTATAACACATTAGTGCTTGTTCATAGCACTTTCAAGATATAAAGAAGAGTTACTACTCTTATACTTAAGTTCTCATTTTAATTCAATGAGTATACATGTTTAAGACCAAGTCTGATGCCCCTAAAGTATCACAACCCTTGCTAGGACATCTTATACTAAGGTTATATACCTTAACTAGGGTTACTTCCAACTTATACAAACTTTACACAATATTTTTGTTTTTCAGATAACTGTGCGGTCGCACAAAATGAACTGTGCGGTCGCACACAAGCAGGTCAATTTGTTTGAAAAACCTTCAGAAAGATGTGCGGTCGCCCAAGGATTTTTGTGCGGTCGCACAATGTACCAAAATCCGAAATTTTTATTCCTTTCCCAGGTTAAATATTTTCCGTCCCAAACGTAGGAGTAAATTTTACTACCATTTTAACATACCCAGAAAAGGCATAACATTTCCAAACTATATTTTCCCAAGTTCTTTCATCATTTCATACAGAGGATTTTACTCCCTTTGTCCCAAATTTACAAGTACCACAAAAATCACCCCAAACACAACATTAACATTCACAAGTATCGAGAATAACATTTATGCATGTTATTACAAGCAAGGGGGAGCTAATAACTTAGTCAAAATTCAAGTTGACCAAAACTTATTTCTGTTCGGCCTGGAACGCTCTATTCAACGCCACGAATATTAATCCGGGATTAGAATCAAGAACGGATGGATAAATAAACTCGAGAAGTCGAGAATAGGGTGAAACCCTAACCTAGCTTTTTAGAACAGAGAGAGCGTAAGAAGATTTGAGAATTTTGCTTTCTCAGAGAAGCAACAACTTGATATACTTTGCAACTATCCAAGAATGACAACTAGGCCCCTCAAGTTTCACTTTTAACAAAAAGACCCCTAAAGTCAAAATTTCACAAATGACCCAAAAGTCAAAACTAGACATTTAACCACCTTAACTATTTAAAGTAGTTAAAAATTTAACCCAAGTAAAACTAACACATAATATGCAAGTTCAAATATTTAACAAGAAATAGGATGGGGGTTACAGGTTTTACCTTGGTTAGACTCATTGCCAACTTAATATAATCTTTTGGGGTCACACACAAAAGAACGAATCGAAGAAAAGGCTAAAATTAGAATTGCGTAAAAGAGCGTAAAAATCAAAATCAAGAAAACAAGAAACTTTCTTCAGCAAGGAGGGTCCGACCGGACCCAAGCCATGACCCGGTCAGACTCCTTAATGATCCGGCCGAACCAGGTTGGTTCCCCAGGCGTACCTCCTGTGTTCGGGCTTTGTTTTTCTGCTCCGATTTTTGACGGGTTTTGGCCTATTTCTCCTAAAAGGTTTAGGTTTAATAAGTAAAAACCCCCTCTCTTTGCCTTAGTCCATATGGAATTGAAGGGAGAAACCTAATTAATATTGTATCATTATTGGTAGCTTCCATGTGTTTGAGAAACACATTATTGAGTTTAGATTGAGAATCAAAAGTTCAAGAACACCAATAAATTCATATAGCATTTGAAGATTAGAAAAGCGTGTTTTCTACTGGGTCTAGCAATCCAGATCTAGAATGGTTCTAGATATTCGTTCGCGTGTGGATACACATAGAGGATGTTTTCTTTAGCATCTCAAGTTTGTGTTCCTGTGATCCTGATCCGAAAAACGCGAAGAATGAGGAGATCAAATCTAAAGCTTGAAGACTTGAAGATCCCGAAAATTTTAAACCCATAACATGGTTAGTATTCTAAATTTATCTTGCTATTAATTTAATCATCATGAATGAATCTTGGGCTTAGGTTTTGTTGATTTCATATTGCCGTCTTCCGCTGCGCAAGGTGCCTCAAAACCCAACACCTAGAGGCGACCTTTAAGACACATTGTGGACAAAAAAAGTCCAAGACTTTGGGAAAATCATTTTGAGGGAGATCAAAAACTTTTGTTTTAAAACATTGTCTTTGATAAATGATGCCAAATGGGCAAATTTAGAAATACTTATTCTAAAGGAAATCTTTTAACAAAGCATGTTGGTCAAATCTTTATTTTAACTTAACTCCGAGATTTTCCATGAATAAAGTCCTTTTGAGCTTTCTCCATTTCTTAGGAGTGATCGGGGTAGGGAACCTTTTCTGTCGTTGATGTTGGAACAGTCCTAATGCATTCGTTGTGGGGGGTAGCCCCAATGTCTTTGTTGTCATCGATGTTAGGGTAGCCCGATGTCGTCTTTTGACTTCGAGGTGATGTTAGGAACCCATCACTTTTTCATGACGCACCATTTCTTTTGCCTAGGCCGCCCTTGCGGGTTTTCAACCTAGCGGGCATCTCTTTTGCGTGTTTTATGGCACACCCTGTTTTTTGCCTAGGCCTCCCATGCGGGTTTTCAACCTAGCGGGATATATTTTTGGTGCCTTTTTTTATGAGTGATCCAGCCGACTCGATGGAACGGGTAAGTATTTTCTTGGAGGAAACATACAAGGGCATTTTCGGGAGAGAGTCCTTTTGTTTTGGTGAGCTCTTTGAGCATTATGGCATACAATGGAGGGAAGCCCTTGCTTGACAGAATATAAGTGTTTAGCTCTTTCCTAAGATGAATAAAAAGAAGACTTATCGAGACATTTGAAATTTGTCTTAGTTAAGATCATCAAAATAATTGCTTGAATGGACCGTGTTTATTATTAATTCAAGATTATAACAAGCATTTAGCCTAACATGTATAATTTTTGTGATCAATGAGATTAGGATTCAATCAATGGCAAGATCAGAAGAAGAAGGTGTTTAGGGGAGATTGGTCCTTAATGTGACCAAAGAGGGTGCGTCTGGGAAATCGGTCATTGATGGGACCGAGGGAAGAGAACTTGATCATGTTGAGAGGACCAAGTTTTGATGGTTTTATTTTATGTTATGACCGGACCTGAGGTTGCCTACGTTCCCCTTAGTTTGAGGAGCTCAGGTCGCCGTAGTTCGGCCTAATCGTATTTTGTTGAAGTGGGTGTCCTTTTGAAGGATGTTGTTGCTTTGTTGATGTAGATCGCTTTGCTTCTCATACCTTTTGAGGCGAACCCTTTTTTTGTGGTGAATCCCTTTGAGGTGGACTTTGGAGGTGGCTTTTGAAGTGAGCTCCTTACGAGGTGAGCCTTTTTGGAAGTGAACTCCTTTCTTTTAAGTGAACTCCGAGCTTGGATTCCTTGGACCTTTGAGGTGGGCTCGCTTATCATGGACTTCTTTTGTTATTTTTGATGTGATGGGCTCTCAAAGTTAGCCCCTTCTCTTTTTCCTATTTTTCTTTGTGCACACCGCCTAGGCCACTCTTCGGGTTTTCAACCTAGCGGGCTTCTTTTTGTGCTCTCTCCTTTTTTTTGGAGGGGAAGTTGGGAAATATTTTCCCTAACTTGATATCTTTGGGTAATTGCCTTTTGTAGCTCTTTGGTAGGACATCCACTATGTCTTGCTTTCATCCTCTTTGAGGGACACATGAAATCCCTTGCTTGGTTGTGCACGTGCGATCACGGTTGAATCTTGGGGGTTGAGCAACAACATCCTTGCTTTCTCATTATCTTGGGATGCCTTTGATGTTCATCAGGAATTAGCATAGGAAAGGTGTATCGAGATATGTATCGGGACAATATATCGGATATGTGTATCGGGGATGTGTATGAAGGCAGACTTGCCATTAATGATTTCTTCATGCCAATTGATCACAACATTTATTCACATCAAGATTACTTGTTTTCATTTAGCATTTTTCATTTGTGTTAGGTCCATTCGTCCTTAATGAGTCGTCATTGACTAGTATGCTTAGAAATCAATTCATCATTTTAGGGACGTAGCAATCAATTGATAATAACAAGCAATGCAATTTCAAGAGTAAATGTATATTGCAAATAATGTCTCAAGTCTAGAGAGAAGAGAATGAAAATGACTCTTCTATTTAGATAACTTTATACATACATGTCCAAGTGTGGACCTTTTGTAAAAATAAAAAAGACATAGTCCAGGACGGACTTTGGTGACAGTCTAGATCCTACGAGGCTGGAAGACTATTTTTTTTGGGATGGGCTCCTATGAAGAGAAATGGTCCATTTTCTTCTTCGTTGTCGGAGGGTTGTCGGCGGCATGTTCCATGTTTCCACGGGAAATGTGTCACGAGGTCTCCAATTGACTTGGTTTGTAGTTGCCGGATTCGTCTACTCATGAGTTGGGAGTTGCTTTGTCTATCTCCTTTTGGTGATTGCCTTTCAAGGTGCGCAACCCTCGTGCATGACACTCGGCAAAGGTACGAATCTCCATTTTGATGTAGCGCCTTTAGGATTCCGAGGCATTGGCATTTTCTTGTAGACGGCGTTCCAATTTTTGATCTCTTTCTTCATGTGGGTGGAAGTCATCTCGGTGTTGGGTTCCTTGGGCAAGGTTTCTAATGGAAAAAAACCACTAAGGACTTTAGCATTTTGAACCTCAAGGTGAAATTATAACCATGATTCGAGAAGAACGCTTCATTAGCGGATAAGCCTTTTAGGAAAAACTTTTATCTTTTATTTTAAGAAAATTTGATCTCCATTTTTGGAAAGACACACTTTTGTTTTGAGTGAAAGACTCACACACATTTTTTTTAAAAAAATCCTTTGTTTGAAATGAAGATTAACACACCTTTTTGTGAAGCATTTTTTTTTTTTTGAATTCTTTTTTTTTTTTTGAAATAAGAACTAACCGAGACGAAGTTGCCTACGCTCCCCTCACCACGAGGGAGGGGTCCCACGCGATGAGAGGCTCAGGTCACCGTAGTTCGAACGGGTTTAGAATTCTTAAGAGGAAAAGACGAACATGACTTTAGTTGACTCGCCTCAAACGGACTTTTGGGAAGAGGTGAGTGATTGACTCATTTTCAAACGACTTTCTAGGATGACGGGGAATGGCCATGAGGGACCTAACATAAAGGTTACGGGGACAAGGAGCCTCCTTGGATTTCCAGAACATGGTCGGGATGACATGGGACAAGACATTACTGGTTTGGGACTAAATGGTACTCACGCTAGTCCGAGCCACAAGGGCGATCGGGACAATTGAAATGGTCACCACATGGCGGTGCAAATCGAGGAGGTCAATGCTTGACCAAGGTATATCACCATGTGGTGCCATGATGCCTAGACTCGAAGGGGGAATGGTCACACGACGACACTAACGGGAACGAGATGCCACGAGGGGCGCAAAATTAGTCATCACGTGACGGCTCCAGGAAAGAGGAAAAGAGTCACCCTAAGCACTTTTTTATTCTTTCCTGTTTTTATATAATATATATATATATATATATATATATATATATAGATATATAATATATATATATATATATATATATTGGAACTTAATTTTAACGGACACTTTGGAGGATAACGGGGATCCGTCCAAGGACTTGACAAACTTCTTGGAGGATAACAGGGATCCATCCAAGGACTTGACTGACTTCTTGGAGGATAACGGGGATCCATCCAAGGACTTGACTGACTTCTGGAGGATAACATGGATCCATCCAAGGAATTGACTGACTTCCTAGGGGGACTATTCCTAGGGATTTGACGGGAATCTTAACGGGGACCTAGGGGACTATTCCTAGGGATTTGACGGGAATCTTAATGGGGACCTAGGGACTAATCCTAGGGGCTTAACGTAGATCTTGGAGGATAACGGGGATCCATCTAAAACATAACGAAATGGGCTTGTTAGCGAAAGAATGCAATTGTCAAAGAAAAGAAGCAAAACGGAGAAAATTCATGCAATGTGTAATTATTTATACATTCAGTTTACTTAAAAAGTTTCTTGATTGATCCTAAATGGTTGGAAAAGATTCTCTTTCTTTTCGCAACTATTCTCGGTCTTAAGGGAAAAGCGGCTTCATCGATCGAAGGGGGAAACGATCCTAGGGTCTAGGGAATCATAGGGTTTTAATGCATAAGCGATCCTTATTATAATAAGCCCCGGTTAAGGTCAAGATTAACTTATTGCCTTAACGAAATTTTGGCATAACCTCATTTTCAAGAGGGATCTCGAACCTTGACTTTGGCTTAAGGATAATTAGGATGGGCTAAGCATTAAGGCTTAATGACGCAGTGTCATCCTATCTTTCAACATATGACTTTGGTTAATTATGGTCAAAATTAACGCATATGTCAAAGAACGGGTCAAAGGTGACCTTGATTAAACTTGTTTTCACAAGGGGTCTTGGATTTAAGCGTTAATTTGGCTATAATTAACCTTGGGCGCTGTATTAAGGACAAGATGATGTGAGCTAGACCAAAAACCAACCATAGTCATGGTATTGTGTGTCATGGACATGGTGTGTTGACTCGGCTCGGTTGGGGAGGTGGAATGGACCCGTGTGCACGAGAAGGACACAAGAGCACCAATCAAGTTGCATCGTGGCATCCATTCCGGGTTTGAGGGTTATTGAGACGTGCACAAGGTCGAGTGCGCGTGGTGTGAGGTCTTTTATGTTCCTTTTGAGTCGAAATAGGAATTTTTGGTTCGCTTTAATATCATGAGAAAGAACATGAACAAGTAATGCACAAGATATGGACAAGTAATAAACAAGTAAATTGCACAAATAACAAACAAGCATATGAACAAGTAAATATTTTTTGAAAATCAAAACTTTGTACAAAAATATTGTGCACAATCTAAGGTCTTGAAAACCAACACATTATGAGAAGAAACAAGGTTCTTTAAAAATCAATTTCTATAAAAAGATTGTGCACAAACAAGGGTTTTGGAAACCAAAATTTTATGAAAAGGTTATGAACAATAAGATTTGAAAACCAAAATTTTATGTCAAAAATTTGTGCATAACCAAGGCTTTGAAAAACCAATTTGGACTAAGAAAATAAAGGCTAGTGCACAAGTAAGGCTGTAAATTTGGAACCTGGACAAGCAGAAGCAAGGGGACCATCAGAATGTTTCTGCCCTACAAGAAATGTCAAATTTGAAACATTCTATGGGCCCAGCCAAAAACCATCCGTACGGCTGGTTCAGGAGGTCCATTATTTTTTGCGATTTTCCAGTTTCTGATCCATCTAGCCCCATTTATTGTGTTTCCAGAACAGTCTCATTTCCAGAAATCGAAAAGAAACATAAAACACATAAAATATGCACATAAAGTCAACAAACGAGGATGGGAGTTTGACCCACACAAGGATATACCCGAATCTTCTTAAAGAGAAGTTCGGAAATACCTATTCCCCAGCGGAGGCGCCACTGTAAGATGCCCGCGGGAAATTAAAAGCCCCGAGAATCAAAACACGGAACTTTATTTTACAAAGAAAACGGAGTCGCCACGTTAAATTAATTTTAAACACAATTTAACGAAATGGTTAGAGAAATGAGTTCAGAGGTCAGGTTCCGTCTTGGGAAGAACGTTT